>BDJD01000366.1:35225-50376 GCA_002564525.1 Rosa multiflora | reverse complement strand
TTTGTTGTAATAGAATGAGGCATTGGTGTTTCTTCTGTGTTTGTGTTTACGTTCTTTCTGTTTCTGTAATTGAATGTGGTTTGTGTAAGTTCTTGTTTATGGTAAACCCCTTTTCTGCTTCCATAGCCTGTGCACATTTGTGAAGCTAGCTTAATCAAAAGTGTTTCTGGCATTACCAAACTAAAGATGACAAATACGTATAGATGCAGGGTAAAAGCATTAAGCATATACTTATAGATGACAAATTTGGGTTTTAGGATTTTAGGAGTAGATGATAATATTTGGGTTATTAGGGTTCCAAGCATCACAATTGAAAAACAAAAAAAATCAAATTCAACAACAACAATGAACATGTTAGGTATTAGAAGTTGATACCACAAAACATTAGAGAAAAGACAACAAAAAATTTAAGAAAGAGAGATGATGGAGGACCAACCTATTCGCGCGTAGAGAGAAGAACTTTGATAGACTTTTCCACGCTCAAAATCTTTGCTCTGATGGCTGGAAAAATATTGGAGTTTGGTATTTATACTAAAGACTATAAAGTCCACGATTTTCCATGATTTTCTAATTTCATATGTATGAATGATATTTTGAATACCCCTAAACTTCTATTCATTTTTAAAAGTCCTAATTGAATACCCCTAGACTTTGGTGGAATTCATAAAGATTTTTTAAAATCCTAATTGAATACACCCAGACTTTTATGGATTGTTAAAAGTCTATATTCAATACACCTAGACTTTTAAATTCCATAGACTTCTTTAAAAATGCCAGTAATTCCATATACAATACACCCCCCTAAATATCCGGGAACAAATCCAAGAAGGAAATGGAAACTAGTTCTTATACTTTTGGTTGAGCACCAACTAAAGAGATTTGATAATCTAATTCTATTCATAATTATAGGACTAACTATAGTAATATAAATCTCTTAATTAACTTGTGGTGATACAGAAAATCTCAATGAAAAAGGCTCCAAATCATATGGGATTCCTTTCCTTAATATATACTAACAAAAATATTCAAATAACTGAGAAGTCCCTCTGGCTTAATTTCACATTCCCAAGAATACTGTAAAATCATGAATGAAGTCGAATAACTAAAAAGTGGAAATTATTTAAAACTTGAGTACAAGGAGGAAGAAGATTGTATACACTGACAGTACATTTGTACTGACGAATATTTTAATACCAAAAAATAATCCCAGCCATTTATTTGTGGGCTCAGTTATATATCTATACTATTATTAAGAGAAGAGGGTTTGTTAGCCAAAATCTAAAATTTTGACAGAATTGACCCTAGAATATTAATAAACTTTGAGAATTAATTAAATCACAAGGATAATTAAGACATTTACAAAATGTATTTTTCTTTAAAAATTTTGAAAAAAATTATCCACAACCTACTTTTCTCTCTCCCACTTTCTTTTCTCTGCAATAACCAACTTTTTTCTTCTTCTTTTTTTCTGAAAAAAAAAATTAATAGCTTGCACATGCAGAGCATGTGTGGAAAAATGCTAGTGTAATCTGAGTCATCTATACATGCAAACTTTTCATTAACAGAGTTAACTTTGCAAAGATTGAATAAAAAAAAAAAAACACAAGTCAAGAAGGTAAAATTTATCAAAAGAGTAAAAACCATGGTAAGTTTTGGAATTAAACCAACGGAGAGAGAGGGAGTAGAACGGTCAACGGTGCGTCGACGGCGAATGAAACCAACAGAGAGGGAGTAGAACGGTCGACCGGCGATATCATTATATTTGAGGTTTTGGGAATGGATGAATTGCTCTCTTTCTGGTTTCAATTTCAAAACCCCAACACTGCAAATTCACAGAGAGAGAGTGAATTATGGCGGGATTGCTATCATGGGCGGCAGACTTATCTGAGCCGGCGGCAGTCAAGGCGGCGATGACAACAATCCCAATTCAATCCCACTGATATTCACATCGGAGCAGCGTTTAACTTGTCCCGTGGACCTTCAAGTTGAAGGAAATCGTCGAAGAAGAAAGCAACAATAAGCAAACATGAATTCTGGGTATTTCTGGGCATGGTGGAATCGGATTAATAACTGAGCTAACAATTATATATAGAAAGGAAGGACGATTTCATGGCGACTGTAATTGGTACAGTGGTAGAAGCACATAATCATGCACTATGTGATGTTGGTTCGAACAACAACAACGTTTGAATTTTTTTTTCCTTTTTTTTTTTATATTTCTTGTGTTTTTACCTTCCTTTTTTTTAATCATAACTAGAATATTTTAAAAAGACTTCAAAATATTCAATCAAAAAAAAAAAAAGACTTCAAAATACATAACTACATTAATTAGTTTTTCAATTTTTTATTTTTTTTTGTGTTTATCTTTATTTTTTTAATAAACTACGATACTTAGATTTTGAAATACATAAATAAACAAACTACATTAGTTACAAAAATATGAAGTAAAAATATTTCATGGACATTTTATTTAACTTTGAACATCATTTTCCCTCTCTAGGTTCGGCCTACTTCGAGCTCAACTCTATGTTTGTTGTTTTTTCTTTAATAAAGTACATACTTAACTGAAAAGTTGTTGTTTTAATCATTAAAAAAAAAATATAACTGCATTACTTGCTTGACTTCTTCTTAAAAAAAAAAGACTTCTTTAGAAACCTATGTGCTTAAATAAAATTTTGGTTACAGGCATGTTAGTTTAATAGAATATAGTTGACAAATGTGGATAGATACTTAAACGAATACTATAGAGGGTAAATTTTTTAGCATAGCCACTTTATGCCATAGTGATCACATCCAACAGTCAAATTAGCAAATTTCTTTTCCGTTCACATTGTTTGTCTTGGAAGATATACGTTTGTATATAACCACTGAAAAGGTTTCACCACACTAATAGGCATGTAGAGATTTCGTGCGATTTGAAACATCAATAATGAGATAAAAAAGATTTGACATTGTTTATATATTCATCACATAGTAATATGCACCGTGTGAAATAATTAGCCATGTCTGTTATCATTTAGGCCTTGACGTCTATGATAGTCAACCGTTAATTATGGTTATTTACAAAAAAAAAAACGTTTTTTTTTTTCTAAATATATTAACAAAACATTGAAATTTTTTTTAAATTGAAGTTTGCAACGCTTTCTTGTCCAAACTTCAACCATCATTGTACAAATTTTCAACCTAGGAGCTCATATGTATTAAATTGCTTGTTAAGAATTCTAATGAATAAATACAAGGTTATAAATGTATAGTAGGTTCATTCTTGAAAAAAAAAGTATAGTAGGTTGACCACATGATCGAGATCAAATAGAGAATGAATGTAGCTAAGATATTACCATATGCATATAAAATCCCAATTGATCATCACATCCAATGGTCTATTTGACCAATCTCTTTCTTGTTCACCATGTTCATTTTGAAAGGCATACATTTCTATTTAATCAATGAAGAAGTTAGACAATCCTACTAGAAATATCAAAATTTAGTCGAAATGAGAAATCAAAAATGAAAATTGGTGGATTCAACTTTGTTCGTGTATCCTCCCTGCAGTAATATCACTAATATGCTTAATGTGAAAAAGATTGGCCTTGTACATTGTCATTTTGGCCACAAACAAGGCGGTCAACTCTCGTTCAAGCTAATTATAGAAATATCATTTTTCCTAAAATGCTGATAACGGCTGTGTTACAATTGATTTTCAAGAGGTTCGCGACCACACTCTCATATGGCCAAGCTCCATCAACCCGTGTAAAAATGTTCAATCTAGCATCTGCTTTCTGTTAGACTAGTCTTCGAAAATTATAATGAATATATATGTGTATAAATGTTGATTCGGTTGACCATGTAGATAAATGTTTTTGATCCTACACTTGTATCTACCATGCCATTATATACACCATATGAAAAATTGGGATGGTTCGTAATCGATATGACACCGATCAACTAAGTGGTTATAAAGGTTACTTCGGTTGACCAAGTGGATCGAAATTGAAATTATGATGAAATTGGTTATAAAATATAGAATATTCCAAATCTCTCATGTAAAGGTCGATTTTTCCCAAGTTTCGTATCCCTTGAAGGTGTTGTCCGTTAAAGAATATAATAAATAAATCTAGGGTTACAAGGGAAACATAGGTTGACCAAGCAAATCGAAGTCGAAAAGTAAACGAATTTGGCTAAATTTTTTACAGTAACTGTAAAGTATTCCAATGGTCAAATCCAACGGTCAATTTTGCCAATTTCACATGTGTTTGATGGGGTTGACATTTGAGGAATCTAATTAATAAATATAAGGCTATGAAGGTAATTAGGTTGTCCAAGTCGATCGATGTTGAATTTTTCACAACATGCATAAAACATTTCAATCCTCTCATCCAATGGTAAGTTTTTGCAAATTCAGATGTCTCAATGGAGTTGTCTTTTTAGGAATCTTTATGAATAAATATAGGGTTATGAAAGAAATTTGGGTTGAATAAATGCATCGAAGTCAAATGAATGACAAAATCGGTTAAATCTTTACAACATGCATAAAACATTACAATCTTCTTATCAAACGGTCGATTTCTCAAGTTTTATATGTCTCGTAAGATTGCCCATTGAGGAATCTAATATATAAATTAATGGTTACAAAGGTAACCACGGTTGACCAAGTGGATCTAAGTCGAAACAAAGACCAATTTGGCTGAATTTTTTTTTATAACAGGCATAAAATATTTTGTTTCTCTCATCTAACAGTCAGTTTCAGCAATTTCATATGTCGGCAACCCCATAGACTTTGAGAAATATATATATATATATATATATATATATATATAACAATCATAAGAGGACGTCTGTAAGTTGGAAAAACGCGGACGAAATACGTGTCAGCCATCGGTTGGTTTAAAGAAAATTCCATCATCTTCTCTAATCCTTCACTACCTCCCTGAGCCGGCCTCCGATTAGCGGCATGTGAATCATCGCTGCCAGAATCTTTATCGGCGGCCTTTACCTATATTTCTCATAGTAGACTATCCCATATTTCGAAAAAGCTCTGAACTTTGAAAATAGAAACACAACGAAAGAACCCAGCAAGTTCTTCAGAGCTATAAATTGAAATCCAAAACAAAAAGAAGAAGAAAGACAATCGAGCAAAGCTAGGAGGTAATAAAAAATTCAATCTTTTCAGTGTTAATGGAGTCAAACAACGAAATCAATTAAGGCCCATGTATAATTAGGAACTAACAATCATCATCTGATACAGAAATTGTGGAAAAGTGAAAGATTGAAGAATTTGCCGAAGTTGGGTCTTTGTTGTTGTTTTTTTCGGAGGACCTGGACAACTTTGAGAGAGCAAAATGGAAATGACGGCCAGATGACCAAATTCCAATATATTTGAGAATCAAGGGAAGGTCGAGATGCTCGACGATATTAAATCAGAACAGAGTAATGGTATCCCCTTCGATCCCCAATTCCAACAACGCGATCGAGATCTGGAACTTTTTGAGCGAGAAAAGAGTCAAGGGAAGGTCGAGATACTCGACGGCGTGACCATCTCACGGTCGTAGAAGGAGAAGGTGAAGAATGAGCTAGTTTACTGTCCAAATGTCGGCAGAGCTGAATCGCTGATTAGAAATGCCATGCGAAGAAGTACAAGGATATCAGAAATGCGTTGAGCCGTTGAAGTTCATTTAATCCCATCCGACGACTAACAATAGACATCCGTAGTTTAACATTATGATTGATCAAATAGATCGAAGTCAGAACAAAAGTGAAATTGGCTGAATTTTTCAGAACAGCTATAGAACATTTCAAATTAGAAATGTTAGGTTTGACTCTAGTCTAGCTTGTGCCTTGTAAATTGTAATTATTGTGCGACAATATGTACCATGTGAAGTAGCTTGCTCCTATGCTTTGTATGATTAAGCTTTGTTTATCTATGTAAAAATATTAAATTTGATCTCCATTATTTCTCTTTAAAAAAATATAAATAAAATGCAAGAGGTAAAGATGGCCAACCTTAAGTACCATTACAATTTAGAAAAATTTGAGGTAAAACGAGGACTCATCGATAATTCAAACCTAAAACTTATGATTGATTGACAATTACCGATTTAATAATCATTATGTGATTATCATTATCTTAAAAAAAAGTTATATTTAATTTTTCTTAAAAAAAAATCTCACACACAACAAAGCTCTAAGAAATGACTGGAGTTCACTTCAACATGCCGCGTTCATCGGCTCAGAAAATTTCAAGTTTTCGTGCAATTTCACTTCCCTCTCATGGAAACCCTATATTTTCAACTTCCCTCTATTTCCATTTATATAGCTAATCCACTTAGCTATCAGATTTATTTCATTTCTCTTCCCATCACCACAGTCCTCTCACCTTCAACCTCCAACTCTTTGACCCATAATTAACCTCATCAATTGGGGCTAGGATTGCTGGTTTGGCAGACCTTCCGATGTCTGAATTAGTAAACAAAGCTCCAATATTCAAAGAACTCGACCTCCTAGACGAAACGGTGGCATGCATTTCTAGTTTGAGCCATTACTTCCACAGGCACCTAAATGCACAAGATCAGTGTAAGCAGTGTTATTGTCTTGCATACATGGGTCAAGAAGGCATCAATTTATATAGAGCTTCGTTGATTCCTGAGCTTTGATCTGGCTACACCAGCATTGATTAAAGGGGCAAAAATCTGTCAACAATGGCAGATTGAAGGAAAAAAAAAAACAGAGAGAAGGAAATAGTTTTTGCTCAAATCAACATGAGTCCAAAATTCTCAGAACTTGACAGATACAAAGATTTACCTTGAACACAATGATTCTGCGCTAAATACCCAAAAAAATCTGGTAGAAATTATATAATATTTGAGCTAGGCCACCTTGGATTATAGAAAATTGATACTCACTTGGGAAGCCAGAAGTCCAGAAGAACAAGTTTCCAAATGGGTATTACTCAAAACCCATTATTTTAGACTCTTATCACTACTTGTTTGATCCCAAAAGTAATTTTGGCAAGATCCTTTAGTGGATTTCGCATAACAGGCCGATACCTGCGGCCCAAAAATAAGTCTACTTGGAACTGCGTTACAGCTTCTCCCATTCCAAGACCCATAAGGAAAACGAGCCCTTATTGGAGTTAGGTAGCGGAGATTGAATAGGAAACTGCAATCAATAATCCTTCTATGGCAAGGAGCAGTCGAAACCCTAGTATAAATACCGGGTTTCAAGGACGAATAAAAAAAAACTCTCAAATCAATCAATCCCTCTGATTATCAAGCCTCCTCGGAGCAAACCTTCAACCTCGTTGAAACCCGTCAACAGTACTGCCAGTCCTAGTCTCTCTAAGAGCCGACTGTTAGTGCTACTGCCACAGATACTACCAGTGAAGCAAGGGTAACGCCATCGCAACCCAGCGAAGTTAAAGATACGCTTTAGCAAACCCTGTACTTTCTCAGAACTTCCCAGTGATTTCTCTGCTCAACCTACAACGTTGAGTATCAATTCGGTGACGCGAAGAGATCACAACCAAAGCCCTTACCAGTAAGGCAAGAAGTCCTTTTCCGGAAGGCAGAGAAAAGAACCTTGTGACGAAGTTGGTGCTCTTCTCGTCCACAGCGTTTGAGAAGAAGTCAGCTCAAGGGACGCCCCGACGATTGCACCCCACGGTGCTGGCATGCCTGCACAATCACAAGCTCAAAAGAGGCAGTTTGCAAGCCAACTGGTTTTGGAGCCAAAAATTTTGGCACACCCAGTGGGACATTTTGATATTTGCGAACGAAACCATTGGGATGTCAAGTGAAAACCCTTACCAAAAGGTTTACGCTAACTACTCAAAGCATAAGACCTTCAGTTACAAACCGCACCTTCGCACGGACTGTCGTGGTCTTTCTGAAGAACAAGTGACTCAAATATTTTCTCGTTATTCCCAATTGACCAATATGTCAACTGGACAGGGAGAGAATCACATGACCGCTATTGAGGGTCAAAGTGTCGCTACTAACTCGGAAAATGAGCCTGTCGACATCACCGTGGTTTCTGATGCCGCGGAAAGTGTAGAAAGAGAGGTTTTCATTCCTAAGCCTATTCCAGAAGAAGCGACCTTTGAGTAAAAACTCGTGATCATCATGGAAAATATCGAAAACCATCTTGTTAAGGTAGCTACTGACTTTGACAGGGAAACCGCGAAGACGGACCAACTCATACTCGAACTAGACCAGTGCATTGCCCAACTTGCTGAGGATACTAAGTAACAGATCGCACGATCGGAGAATGCAGTAAGGGCCCATGCCAGAGGTATCACTGATGAGCAGAGTCAACATCAAAAAGAAGTTATGAAAGTTATCGCGAGCCAGACTAAGAAAACTGCCTCAGATTTGGCAGGTCTTTGCAAGGATGGTTCTAATCTGGCAACAGAGGTCACCATGCAGAGAGCCGAACTGAACCAAGCTAAAGAAGTATTAAATAAGGCTCTAGGTTATCCAAATGCCATCCTCGGCTCACTGGGTCAGCCTTCTGGTTCTGGTAAGTATATTCCACCAAACGCTCGCGAGAAGGCTAGCAGCAGTGCGACAACACCTCCTGAAAAGGCCACTGCCACATCAACTAAAAATAAGGAAAGAGCTTTGGTGATTGGTGATAACAAGGCTGCCTCATCAGCCTCACCAAAGGATAAGATCCAGAAGTCCGGTGAAGGTACTCTAGCTGATCCTATACGGTTTACTCAGTACGACAACGACGGAGCGGAGAATGTCTATCATGAACTCCCGGATAATTACTATGGCATTGACCAGGCAGGCAACCCCATCAAGATAATAATGTTGGTCAAAGATGCGCCCTTACCAGCAGTAACTCTTCAACAGTCCGCTAATCCCCAGACTGTTCGCATAAGGGAAAGAGTAGCGACGGTCGACCAAACCGTACCCTTGCAGTTTACTCGCGAAACTGTGGCGAATCCTCCTCCTCCTGACCCAGAGTATGTAGGCGTGAAGAGGTAGAAGAGATGATCAGGTTGGCCAATCCTAGGGCCCAAATGGATGGGGTCTATGAGGGACCTTTCCCGCCACATATAATGCTCGCGCCCTTTCCAAGAGGTTATAAGAATATCATATTTTCTACTTTTTCAAGAGAGGACACGGAGAACGCGGTAACTCACTTGGCCAGGTTCAGGGTGCAATGCGGTCAATACCAGAATGATGACAGCCTCAAATGCAGGACCTTTGGCACTTCTCTTTCTGGAGCCTCCTTTAGATGGTTTTCCAAACTCCGACCAGGAATAGTGGCAGACTGGCCCGCGATGGAAAAGCTCTTCCGAGAAACTTTTGGAGCCATCGAGCCTAAGGTCGATTTGGCCTCTCTTACTCAGATGTCCCAACAACCCACAGAGCCCGTCGTCGCCTATCTTCAGCCCTTCCAGATCCAGAAAGCCAAACTGAATGTGATCCTCCCTAAGAAAGAATTGGTCAAGCTAGCGATCAAGGGTTTGGAACCATGCCAATGAAAAAAGCAACATGGCAGCATGATCACGTCAATGGGAGAACTGATCACAAAGGTGGGTAGCTTCGAACATCTCCTCAAAGAGACAAACGCTAGGAAAAATGCGTCCAAAGGAACATATGTGCGCGGGAAACACCGCACAGTGGCAGCTCTTGGATACCTACAGCCAACCTATGATCCTTACTATCACCATTAAGGGGAAGAGGTTTTCCAGAGTGAAGATGAAGCTGAAGAAGAGAAGAACGATGTCTCTGCACTAGAGTTGACAGGTAGGAAGAATTAAACCCTCAAGCAGTTAAAGATATCTAAGGAACCTGTCAAGCTCAGGTCTGTGGTTTTCACCAAACCTGAGTTCGCAACATATACATATGATGCCAATAAGGCACATGAGATTCTGGATGAGATGATTGCCTCGAAGATGGTAAAAACAAACTTTGGCCCTTTCCCTCGACCTGATCAGCTGAAAGGGAAGAAGTACTGCAAATTCCACAACTTGTGGAATCATAACACAGCTGATTGCGTGAAGCTAAAGGACCAAATTCAGGTATGGCTCAATAAAGGCAGTTTGCAGGTAGAAGCTTCGGCAGCCGCGGCAGCACTAGTAGACCTGAACCCTTTCCCGGATACTGGAGTTGGTATGGTTGATGTGAACTGGCCCAAGAAGAGCAAGAGGAAACCAACCCTGGATTTGACTACAAAGGGAAGAGAAGAAAGGGATGAAGGGGAGGAAACCCCTGTAAAGAAGAAATCCAGGCCCATTAGTGAAGCCTCACCAGTAGTCCTTTGCTCGCGGTGTAAAGAAGAATGCAGCATCCAAGTGTCGCACGCAGAGGTCGAGCAGACTTTTCATTTTGGTTCCCTCCCGCCAATCAAATGGGCTTCACCATCACAAAATTACCAGCCTTCTAGCCCAAAGGCGGGAGATGAGGTAAAGTCACCTCCATCCCCAAAAGATTCCAACTTGTTCAAGAAATTGAGAGCGGCCGCGAATGATCAGAAACAAGAAGGAAGGGCTTGGAATGAGCACAAAGAGGTCGTGACCAAACCTTACATTCCTCCTGCTTCAACTTCCAACTTCCAACATCAAGGAAGGCAAATGGTATACCAGAGAGAAGGGGAAGGCAATGGAGATCAGCCCTTCCAGGAAAAGGAAATTGCAGCACAGGTTCGGAGAAGCCAAGTGTGCCTTGGAGGCTCTGGATCAGGGCTTAATCAAGCGGTAGCAACTGGTTAAATCTCCTGAGCAATATCAAAAGTAGATGGAGGAGTTAGCTGCTAAGCCATTAGTGGCTCCCCGCAGTTTTCAAAAACAGGCGCGCTCGGAATCAGGAGCCTCTAAGCCTAGTGTTTTCTGCAGGATCACAACAGAGAGGACACCTCCGCTAGCTAAGATGGACAACTCGCCAACCAGGCAGCCACATGTTAGGCGTAGGTTGTTTCGAGAGGAACCAGAAGTCAAACCCTCAGTTTTTGAAAGATTGGAGAGCAAGGGCAGTACTGCAGAAGCTTTACAGTGGAGACCTAAAAAAGTCCAAAGTTTGGTGGTCGCGCCCCCAAAGGAAATTGTAACGCCCCAAACCGCACCTCACCAGCTTGGGCACGTCATAGTGTCGCGGGGCTCTAAAATATAAACCGAAAGCTCGATTCACATTCTAGAGGACCGCTAGGCATTTTGTTAGAAAACTTTTTGCAAAACACAGCGGAAGCTACTGATATTTTTGAGGTGAAAAACTTGAGTTACTGAAATCTATTTCACTCATCCAGTACGTGGATAAGGATCACACGAGGTATGAATTTCAATGAAAGACAATTCAACTAAATTTGACCCGATGCTAAATAACCACAAGTTCCGAAACGTGGAGTTCGAGAAATGGAAATCAGAATAAATCCCAGAAGGTGGGTTACCAAACTTGTTCTGCACACCCAGCTCCGTCCGCCATTGTCCCGTCACCAGTGCACAATACTTGCATCCATACTGTTGTAGGGGGTGTGAGCTTTCGTCCTCGCTGCTCAACAGGAACTCTACCTCAAATAGACTCAAAACCAATAAACAAATATTTGGGCTGCCCAGTATGAAAACATATTCAAATATTTAAAAGAACGACAAACTTTAGTGTTTTTCAACTTGAAAACCGATGCATGATGTTTAAATAAATACGGGCCAAAACCAAGTATTACCTGATGGCCGGTCCCATAGACCCACTACACGACCTTACCTCAAATTAATTTATCACCAGGTAAGCGTAGCGAGAGCGTCCACTACCTAGCTACACACACGTACCGGGCCCGTTATTACGATTGGAATACCCGGACGACCGGCGTAACTAACCCTCTGGAGGTTAAGGGGATCGAACCCAAGGAAGTCAGAGCCACCCTTTGCTCTCAAGCCATCACACATTTTTCTCACGGATTGGTTAGTATGCATTGCATTTTACATAACCAACCCGTACCACTTATCATGCATCACATTAATAAAATATAAAAGAAAATCACCAACCGAGGAGAGTCCTGAATCCCTACCTAGATTCCGATGCGTTCTCTCACGTACTCCGAGAGTTGCGAACCTTCTGTTCCTCGGGTAATTGGAGTCCTAGATTCCGACATTTCGATAGTTAATAACTTTTGAATAGTTAAACGAAATCTCAACAATTAATATATTGTCCAACCCCAACTTTTCCTGGTTTGACCAGGAGTTGACCAAGGGTTGACCACATTTGACCATTTGACCATGTTTGACCAATCGAGGTACATTCGATAATTACCTAAATTATCGAACATCGACTTGAAGTTACGTTATCGACCAAACATATATTGAGTGCACCCGATTACTAAGGGCACTCAACCTTATAACATAAACCATGACTAACTTTTTATTTAATTACCAAAGACTCAAAGTGGAACGTTCAACATGCAGATAGGCCAAAATAAATAGACCATAATTATGCCATGTCCATTTCACCTATGTCCAATATATCATAGCATACCTTAGTTAATTTCAATGATTAGTAACCAAACAAAAAGGAGACTACAACGTCCAATTCAACCACGCATACTTACTTCCATTCTTAACCCTATTCTAACCAATATAATAGTTACAGTGGTCGCACTAAGTCAAGAACCCTAAGCAACAATTTAGATTTGAAAATTTTCACTGTAGCACTGCGGCTCAATAACTTGACTAGTCAACACCACACACAACTATAAACATTTCTGTAAATCCAACAATTCCATTCCAACTTCAAGACTTGAATTTCAATCACCAATTCTCTTTCTAATTTCCACAACCAGTTTCCTTGACAGGAATATCAATTCTCAACTGCAATTACAGCAACACAAATACACAATAACCAACTCACCGACTGCACAACTCAATCAAACTACGCCTAACACCATAATTCAAACCAAATTTCCCAATTCAAGATCACCAGGGCCGGCCCTGAGGCAGCTGTCTCAAGCCACCGGCTCTCGAGGGTCTTCGGAATTTCTGTAGATATGTTAATGATAGTATATATATATTCTGTTTGCTTTTACAAACAATAAAAGGCTCATTGCTCCAGCGGGACTGAAGTCAATTAGCAATATTCCCATCAAGGTTCGAATCTCAGATTCCCATTTTTGTTTCATTTCTCTTTTTTTCATTCAATCTCTCAAGTCAATATTTCTTGGACCCCATGGCCCAGCCCACTGTTTTTTTTTTTTTCTTTCTTCCTTTTCCATATAAACTTTCCATTAGTCATATGGAACTGACAAAATAAGTGTGCTCCTCCTTTTAACTTGCAGAGGACTCTTCTTCCATCTATTAATTTCAAGGAGTGGATGTTAGAAAGAGCAGTACAGTTACAACCGGATGTGTTTGCTAAATTGCTAATGATTATCCACGGAGTTTGGCGAAACAGAAACAATACATTGTGGCAAAATAAAACTCAAACAACGCAGGATTTGATGTTAAGCAGTTTTACATGGTTAGAGGAGTTCCATGCGGTCCATGCCATTCCCAAAAGAGCAAGTAAGATACAGCAGAAAGCATGGAAACCTGCTGCACAAGGAAGACTTACGTTGAATGTTGACGCAGCCTTCCTTCCTGAACAACACCAAGGTGGCATAGGGGGCGTGCTTAGAGACTACCAGGAGCGTTTTATAGCAGCCTTTGCATGTCCCATCCCGAATACTGCTTCTCCAAAACAGTGTGAAATGTTGGCCATACGTGAAGGACTGGATATGCTACTTTCCCTTCAGCAGAAAAATGTGGTTCTTCAAAGTGATTGCGCAGAAGCTATTACAGAGATTCAGAGTCATGATCATAGCTGGTTAGCTAATGGAGGCCTCATTGATGATATAAAACAGGTCTGGCACCAACTCGAAGGCATTGAATTAATTCATACCCCTAGAAGCGGCAATGGGGTTGCACACCGACTTGCTGCAATAGGTTTTGAAGCAGTTCATGCTTCAGTTTGGTTGTATCAAGCACCAGTGTGTTTACTTGATGTTCTCCAACATGATTGTAATCATCTCAATTGAGCAGCTTATCTTATAAAATGCCTTTTGATTCAAAAAATATATATATATATATATATATATATAAACTTTCCATTTCCTTTTTCCATATGACTAACTGGTTTAATTCAGAAATTTATGCAGGGAATAAAAATTCATATACTTTTGTTCTCATGCTTCAGTTTGGTTGTATCAAGCACCAGTGTGTTTACTTGATGTTCTCCAACATGATTGTAATCATCTCAATTGAGCAGCTTATCTTATAAAATGCCTTTTGATTCAATATATATATATATATATAAACTTTCCATTTCCTTTTTCCATATGACTAACTGGTTTAATTCAGAAATTTATGAAGGGAATAAAAATTCATATACTTTTGTTCTGTTATTAATTTCATATTTATTTTTATTCAAAATACATGATTTTGTCTTGTTATTTGGAGCAAAATATATATATATATATATATATATATATACACACACAGACACACACGTATGGGAGGCCACATTTTAATTTTTCGCCTCAGGCCGTTAGAATCTCATGACCGGCCCTGAAGATCACCATATCAGATTAGCAACTCACAATAACTTAATAAACTTAAACACACAACCAAGGTAATCCGATTTCAATCACATCTCCACAATTCATCCAATCTATCAAAAGCACCCAAAGGGTAGAACTTCGATTTTTACCTTCAGTAGTACTATCTGCAGGTGGAAAATCCAACCCTCTAACTCAGCTCGGCAACAGCCTTTTAAGACTCGAGGAAGAACCCCGATGATGAACTGGTATCTAAGCTTCGACGCCCAAAATCCAAAAATCTTCATAGCTTGACTCCCACTCGTGGTCAGGCCCCATCTACAAAAGCAATCGAACCAGAAGCCAAGCCCAAACAAGTCGGAAAAGTCACCGGCACTACTAGAATTATGGCCCCAAACAGCGGCCAAAAACCGATGAGAAACAAAAACCCGACCGATGTCTTTGTGGGTGATGAGAAAGATCCGGAAAATGCAGACATCGGTTTTTAGCCGATGTCTAGTATTCGTGTAGACATCGGTTCCTTATTATAAACCGATGTAAATAGGTTTAAATGATAACAAAATTGCATGCTTTACTATTGTTAAACCCACATTTTATTGTATTTCAAGCTTAAAGAAATATAGATTAC
>BDJD01000366.1:21585-32198 GCA_002564525.1 Rosa multiflora | reverse complement strand
TCACCTTTTTGTAACATGGACATTTTTACTCAGATATATAAAATTTCTCCATCTTCTAGTAGACACTGCAAAACAAATTAACATCCAGGATCAATTGCAAAAGAGGTGTGAACAACTACCTTTAAGCAGATGATCAAGTTTCTTATGTATACAATAAGCAATCATAAATACATGGTTGGAAGTTTCCTTAGCCAAGTACTTTATGATTACCAGCAGGAAGTGTGAAAAATATTAGCAGGAGAACTAATATGCTTAATACAGAACTGCTTTCATTTTCGTAGTTCCTACTATAAAATTCAGGGGAAGAGGGAAGAGGGAAGTAGAGGATAAAGACTGCAGAACATATTTTGATCAAAAGCATAATACTTACCCATAATGCTATAAAAGAAGTTCCCATGACTAATAATGCTACAAAAGCATAATACTTACCCATAATGGCTGAGGTCAAAATTTCTGCTTCGCCCAAAGATTCCACTGATACTCGTAAAGAAATGGATCAAGATGGTCAAAGAATGTGTACGTGGACTTATGATTCTTCAGGCTGACTCTCCAATTTCTCTTCCTCCTCCTTTTCATTTTGGTTGGAGTCAACGTTTTCCTCTTGGCTTGTAGATTCACCTACATTTTTCTCACTAAATTTCAGATTCACCGGCCGCCCCATCAATCCCTGCCAAAACAGAAGTGTTATGTGTGACTTGAAAAATGAAATTTAGAGTTAAGAATTCCTTTGTTAACTAGAATGTTAACAAATCATAAGCTTTGAACTTTCAACGAAAGTATATGAAGAAAGAGATGTCTTTCTCCATCATACTTGATTTATTCATTGCACTGGGTTATTATAAACTTAGATTGTTACTTGTTTCAAATACATATGATCTACATCTTGTACTTATGTCAAAATCAGTCCGTTCACTGAAACCCTCACACTGTTAACGCATTTCTTCTCGATTCAAAATGATATGCTAGTAACAAAATGATATGCTAGTAACGAAAGGCAGTATCATATGTCGTATCAATACAACTTTGGAGTTCATATTCATCATGCACGACAATGATGTAGTTCTTCGATAGTTTTTGGGTAAGGTGTGAGTATGTGTTCATACTCTCTCTCTCTCTCACTAGCCTTACCTGAGAATCAAATTTATCAATGACAGCCTGAGCTTCTTCCCCAGAAGCCATTGTGACAAATGCAAAGCCTCTGTTCCACCCATCTTGTTACTTTATAATCTAAACAATCCAACACACAAACTCAATATCCGAACTCAGATGAACACCCAAAAAAGAAAATGACAAACCCAAAAGAGAACACTAACCTCAACGTCTTTAACATCCCCACATTCTCCAAATAGGTAAACCCATATTGACAAATCTCGGCAGGTAGCCAGGGTCCATAGACCCTACAAAACAGTTCTATAGCTAAGATACTCTATTTAGTATCTGGCAAAATAAACTGTTTATTGAAACCACCATCTCTGATCTGTTACTCTTTTCAGTCTGTAGAGAAATATGGATTCCTTCCAACTTCACAACATATCTGATCCAATCCATCTCCAACCCCAACATAACTCTTCCCATATTCACAAATCTAGACGGGAAGTGAGGGTCCATAGACCCTGGAAAACAGTTTTACAGCTCAGATACTTTATTTAGTATCCGGTAAAAGAAACTAGTTATTGAAACCAGACCCATTTCGGGTGCAATCTCAAATATGGAGAAAAACGCCTGAAAATAACTGTTTACCTGCATCAGAGTGCAGCACAACAGATACTATAACGGTACTGCAAATCTCTCCTTGCTGCAAACTCATTCCCTCCATGGCAAGTTTTTCTGCGAACATGGGATAAGTAGCAGTGGGCAAGAAGACGGAAGTTCCTCTTCTCATAGCCTCCCTACACATTATGACTTTATCAGAATGAGTGAAACACAAAAATCTATCACTATGCCTTGAGTGTTTCAAGAGATAACCTGTCTAGTATGCTCCAGTTGCTCCATGATAGGGACCTGATCAGAATCTGGTCGCTTCACTAGCGGTCTCTCTGGTATGAGGATCATGGCGGACTTGAGATGAGATCTGTAAATTTTGAGATCTCACCGCACTCGATGTTGACCTCTTCGAGCTTGCAGGGGTACAAGGAGAAGTAGCCGTCGGTGAAGGGAGAGAGAGAGAGAGAGATTGATTGTGCTTACAATCGAGCTTGAGAGAGTTGAAGGGAATGGAGGTGCCCAAGATGGCTAGCTCAGAGGCGGAGGAGGAAGACGAGGAGGTCAGGTGAAAATGAGTTAGGGTATGGGAATGACTCAAAGTCAATGCAAGTCGTGTGAGAAAAATAAGAGCATCTCCAACAGTAGAATTTATTTTTTAGTTAAATTTAGCTAAACTTGTGAAATATAGCTATTGATTTAACAATATTGCTCCATCAATGATAGCTATTTGTAAGTGATATATTATGTTTCATCAAATCGTAAACTGACATGTGGACAAAAGAGGAGAGAGAAATATAACTTTTGCTTTAGCTATGTATGATTCTCTAGCTAAATATAGCTAGCCAATTTAGCTAAAGTTAAATATAGCTAAGCTATAGCTAGTCTGTTGGAGTTGAATTTTGCTTCAAAAATAGTTAAATATAGCTAAAAATTAAATTTAGCTACTCTGTTGGAGATGCTCTAACAAAGTGTAGGGGGAATGAAATTTTAAGTCCTGCGTTTCTCAAATTTTTCAACTTAGTCCGTCCGCATTTTTGAAAATTTTTCGTACGAAACTTTTCTCATCGGTTTCTTTGGTGACTGATGTCTATAATAACAATAGAAATTGGTTTCTTCACAAACAGATGTTAACATGATTTTTAACATCAGGTGCAATCCTAACCGATTTAATAGTGGTGATGTCTAATGACATTATTCTAGTAGTGCGGTGTTGGTGGCAGCGTCGAGACCAAGAGCAACCCAAAATTCAAATCATCAGAACTTAATCAAATTCGAAAACTAATTAAACTATGACGTAGAGGACGACGAAATGAGTAAGTCCCATACCACATGCAGCCTAATCGGTCACCGGAGTTTGCAAAAACTCACCGGAAAACATGAGACTTCATGGTGTCGATTCTCGCTCCAGAGCTGCCGGTTGAGAGACCTGACCCCAGAGATACGTCGGCGACGAGGAGAGGAAGCCATTGGTGCCCGCGCGCCGTCGTGGGGTGGCCGGAAGGTGGCGCGACAGCCGGGTCCTCCTTGCGAGTTTTGGGTCGCGACGGGTCAGAGAACTCTGGTTCTCTATCTCGAGTTTTCTGGATCAGTTCTCTGATCCCACTATTCAAGATTCATATATCTAGATTGATCCAACTAGCGGTGGACGGCCATGATCAAGCGGTGGCTAATGGACGGCCTTGATTGCACCACTGATTTTCTAAAAAATTCTCTAATTTCCCATAAATTTGAAAAAAAAATCATGATAAATAGCTCGGGTATCCGAAAAATTCCACGAAAAGTCCCACAAACTCGTCGTGTCGTGTACTTTATTATCCTATCCTTAAATCGAGGATTTCACTGTACAAAAATTTCTGAAAATATTCTCGAGCACTCCGACAATTACCGAGATAGTAAATAAATAACTTCTTGAACGATCTCAATTTCAGCTCGATAAATTTTCCGGGGCTCACAGTTCCACCCCCCTTAAAAAAAATTTCGTCCTCGAAATTTCCTGATTGGTCGAATGGTCAACAATACTTTACTTTTCATGTCGGACTCCAGTACCCATAACTATTTCTCAATCTAATTTCTTGTGGTACAATTCGACTATTACTAGTCATACATATCAACACCGGAGCTAGCATTTCTCTTTACCAAGTGTTCCTCAGTTATCACCAACAGGATACACTTTGCTCCGCTATTTTTCACTTTTCTGTAACCATAAGACTTTTGTTAGAACAACTGGATTGAGTGATTAACAATCTCATTACTTTCCTCATAACACTGCCATACTTGGCATTTCCACAGACAAATTATGTCTATACCAAATAAAACTGGGTAACTACCAACCCTGTTACCCTAACTCAATATTGCCACTACTGGCAACTCATAGCCGATTCACGTCTCCATCCAATTCCCGCTTATCACAAGCACACAGTTATCCGGGAATTTGGACTGAACAAGAGACATACTCAACCACCTGTAGGTGAAATCACGACTATCCATGGGTAAAATTATGTTCCCATTGTGGAACCTATGTCAACTTCTAGAGCAAGTCGACGTAGTCGCCGCGACTCATAACTTCTGGCGACCATTAACGTCCAATGGAAAACACTCTGTTAACAATTCACTGGTCGTCACTAACATGGAATTTGCGATTCATCATGGAAGACATATCTGTCCTCAAAAGGACAACCACACGCGAAGCTGGCTGAGTATCCGTCTTTTCTAGTCAAGCTATACAAGAAAAGCACGACGAAACCTAAAAGCCGATTTCCAAAAGTTATTCCACGAATTTCCACGTGACAAAACTTTACGAATTTTCTCGTAGTGCACCCGAGTTCATTGCGTATTCGTTTATGACCGCCATCTCGGCTAACGCATCCATTCCACGAACTCGAAAGCGAAGCACTTCTTCCCACCATGTGGACAATATGCGTCGTGTTATCAACATCGAATCATGTTGCCCTACCTGCAACAGCCACGTGCCAATGGATCTTTGGACACTAGTTCGACGAACTGATGATCAGTCTTGAAAATGAGATTCAACAAGTGCTTCCGTCACTATTTGACGGAATTCGAGGATCACCGTCAAAGGTTTACCTCTTGAAGACTGAAGGCTCACATGCTTCCACACATAGAACATCGTTGATCTCGAATGCATCGCCAAAATTAGAGAAGCTGATGGTTAAATAACCATGAACAACACTTTTCCAGATCACCCGTCGTTCAGACCATGTCAAGTCATGTCGTTGAAGTCGCAAGTTGCGTTCCTGATGGTGACGACGCAAGCTTTCTACCCTTCGTTCTTTGCACATCTCCTTCTTGCCTTTCGGTTGCCAATCGTCTAGTAGTGTAGAGAATATCCTCCCTTACTACAGTTTACGTTGAACTTGCCTTTTATGGATAAGCAACCGAAAACAATGCTCAAAACTTCGTTTTGCAAATTTCCTAAGAAAAGGAATTTGAGTTCTAGGAAATTCCAAATGATTTCCAATACCACAACTGTAAACTTCCAAGAAGGGAAGAGAAAGGAAGTGAAAATTTTTACCAAAACAACTTGCAGAAGAGTTTCCAAGTTTTCCTTTCTCGTAAAGCAGATTTGGAAAAATTGCCACGACTTCATGTCCAGTCGAAAAGAAGTGAAATTTTCCAGATCATTGGCAAAGATGCCAAACATTGTTGTGTTAAAATTTCAAAATTTCGAAGCTCTGGAAGTCATTAGAAATTGATTCCAAAGTTGCAATAACGGGGAAATCAGCAGAACCTTAGGTTAAAAATCTCAGCTTTGAGACTGATTCGGAGGGTTAAAATTTATCACCTTTGGGTGAAATTTATTGGAATTGCAAACAATTCTGAAAATAACTCGAAATACTTTTCAAACACAAGATTTTCTAAACCTTGGAAACAACTCAAATGAAGAAGTCTAAATGTTGAACTAGCATAATTTCAACCAACCAGAACTTTAATGAGGTTGGAGAATCATAAAATAACATCAACCAAAACAAGGGAATAAAAGTCAACGTAACTATTAGCAAGGAAGAAATACTCGCAGTCCTTCTAGGATTCTTACCGGTAACACGTGTTGTTGTAAATGGCCAGAATCCCAGAGAGTCGCCTGCCCTTCCTTGAAATACGTCTTACTTCATGACCTTCCATTGTTGACTTCAGCAAATGGTGGAGCTCCGAACGAACTCAACCACGTAATAGTTAACACATGTCGATATCGACCAAATTTGTCGATACCTGGAGTCGAACCAGATCTCGCACTCGCGCTTCGCTATACCAAGAAAGCTCTGCCGTGCTGATAGAGGATGCCCAGTACCCTATTTTTGCTCGATGTTTTTGAGCACCCCAACTGCTGAAATCTCCAGGGGTCCTTCGGAGGACCGGAATGGGTCGACGGATGGGTAGGCCGTAGAGGGCGAGAGCGTCGTCTGGAATGAAATCTCGCGGTGCTGGGCCCAGTCTGATATGGAGATTTGGGAGCCTAAGAAGTAGTGGTCTCTGGATATTGGTGTGAAGATGACAGCGGGCACCAATTCCGGTTCCCCAAGTACGAGCGGCTTTCTCGTTGAGTTCTTCCTCCTGATCAAAAATTATTTTCTTTGGAGGAGCCATTTCTGGGTTTCTGTAAGGAGGATTGTTTGGGACAGAAGAGTTTCTGGGTTTTAGGAGACTGAAGAGTTTCTGATGTGATAGGTTTGGAGTGGCTGCGGGATTTAAATAAAAGATTTTGTGAGGGAAACAATGCGACGAAAAGACGTTTTGCCAAGCGAATAGATGCAACCCTCATTAATGATATCGTTTCAATCATCAGACACGTCGTTTTAGTCCCCTTCAATCAGTTACATTCTCATGGGCCCGATTTCAGGGCCTGGGGGGCAATGTTTGAGCCCAGAACTAATTTTGGCAAGATCCTTTAGTGGATTTCGCATAACAGGTCGATACCTGCTGCCCAAAAATAAGTCTACTTGGAACTGCGTTACAGCTTCTCCCATTTTAAGACCCATAAGGAAAACCAGCCCTTATTGGAGTTAGGTAGCGGAGATTGAATAGGAAACTGCAATCAATAATCCTTCTATGGCAAGGAGCAGTCGAAACCCTAGTATAAATACCGGGTTTCAAGGACGAATAAAAAAAAACTCTCAAATCAATCAATCCCTTGGATTATCAAGCCTCCCCGGAATAAACCTTCAACCTCGTTGAAACCCGGCAACAGTACTGCCAGTCCTAGTCTCTCTAAGAGCCGACTGTTAGTGCTACTGCCACAGATACTACCAGCGAAGCAAGGGTAATGCCCTCGCAACCCAGCGAAGCTAAAGATACGCTTTAGCAAACCCTGTGCTTTCTTAGAACTTCCCAGTGATTGCTCTGCTCAACCTACAACGTTGAGTATCTATTCCGTGACGCGAAGAGATCACAACCAAATCCCTTACCCGTAAGCCAAGAAGTCCTTTTCCGGAAGGCAGAGAAAAGAACCTTGTGACGAGGTTAGTGCTCTCCTCGTCCACATCGTTTGAGAAGAAGTCAGGTCAAGGGACTCCCCGACGACTGCACCCCACGGTGCTGGCATGCCTGCACAATCACAAGCTCAAAAGAGGCAGTTTGTAAGCCAACTGGTTTTGGAGCAAAACACTACCAAATCAAGCCAGGAATCTCGAAACAACAAAACACTAAACTATAACCTTAAGAGTAGCGCTTACCAGTTTGTAGTCGCTCTGGACAGGCGACGGAGGAATCTCATCCCCCGAACTCGAGCCGGAGACGGATAGATCTTGGGTTTATTCGATTACCACGACCTCTGGCCTCTGCTATCCAGATCCAACCAACCTCTCCGATTGTGGGGATCTCTCCAACTCCAGTCGTGTTGGGAATCTAGGTAAAGTGGAGGTAAAATTCATTTTTACTCCACTTCAGATTTTTTTGTCTCCATTTCATACTCTGTTGACCAGCTAACGTCTGCCTTAGACTAACGGCGCACGTGACCACGTGCTGTCAGTGCCCAAGCACTGTAGGTGCACTAAATACACTCCCTTTAATACAACCAGTTTGTACATTTCCTAGCAGGGTTCTAAATACATTCGGTGAATACCCTAACCTTTTTTACCCTTTATTACTTTTCGTTACGGGATTGAGTTTTTCTATTGATAAAAAAAAATAGCAAATTACAAAAAAGCCTTTGCTAATAATCATTTTGCTACTACATCCATAAAGTTTCACCTCATGCTCATAAGGACAAAGTTTTGCACATATGAACAAGGTATTTTGTTGCTATGTGTCAATAACACATTTTCAATTGTACCATCAGATATGGATAACTAAATATTAGTTATTTTCTTTTTCAAATTCTTTTATGTTCAAAGAGAGAGAAACCACTTCAGACACTCGTTCAATTCTACTACTGCACTCATACTCATCCAGTTCTGCTACTGCTTGAAGTAGGGGTCATCATGGGCAGGGCTAGGGCCGGCGCTACCCTAAATTTTAGGGCTTAAGGTTGGGCCTAGTCAAAGTCAACAAAATTTAGGGCCGGGTAGGGTCGGGCCGGGGCTTAAATATGCTAATCCTTACCCGCCTGAAAAGCCCGATCTGCTAGGGCCGGGTTGGCCGACCTTCCGAATAGGGAAAAATAGGGCCGAAAAGGGCCTTATTTTGTTTAACAAAAAAAAAATATATATATATATATAATTTTTTTCCTCAAAATGTGGCTCAATGATTATATAAATAATACAAGACTCATTGTTTTTTGTTGATGATATTTAATTCAAGACACACACACACACACACACATATATATATATATATAAATTAACTTATAACATTTATTAATTTAGTTAAGATGATTATATTCAATTAACTATTTCTCTAAATCTCCCAATATTAATTGTTGTGTAACAAAGAAAATAAAAATTAAAGAAAACAAAGCCTATGTAATAGAAAATAATAAAAATAATATATAAATTTTAGGGTTGTGTCGGGTAGGGCTTTTAGGGCCGGGCCGGGCTTCATTTGCATGACCCTTACCCTACCCTATTTGAGAAAGGGTAGGGCCAACCTGCCCTAATGCAAGGGCCGGGTCGGGCTTCGGCCCTATGGGCTGGGCGGGCTTAGGGCCGAAGGGCTAAATGATGAGGCCTAGCTTGAAGATTGGGACAATATTGAAATTTTGCTCTACTATTGCTTTGGGGATAGCTAGTAGCATATATCACACACACGTTCAGTAGCACATTCATAGAACAATATCAAATACTTGTGCAGTGAAGTAGTATCAAATACATATCACCCTATGCTTTTGTTTCACATCTATTTCCTACTTGCCATAGCCATAATTTACAAACCCAAGTGCTTTCAACAAATTGAGGAATGAGAGATTTACGAATAGGTTGAGAGAGAGAGAGAGAGAGAGCATGGCTAATGTCAAAGATAAAGATTAGGTCAACCATCAACCATATAGTGGCACTCAAGTAATACTTATCATTTGGTAGTTTTATATTTAAAACTTGTTGAAGGATATCGACATAATGTGTGCCTCTACAAACTAGGGTTTAGAGTTGTAATAGGAATGTGTTTTAGGTATTCAATTGTAATCGGATTCTATTACCTTTTGGGTACCTTGTAACTCCATGTTTAAAGGGCTCCTATTATCAATGATAATACACAATTCTATTCTCCTACAACACGTTATCAGCACGAGTTCTAACCCTAGCTACAAAAAAAAAAACCCTTACAAGACTTCTCTGCCGCCAACCCAAAAACAAAAAGAAAAAAAAAACAAAATCCCCATTCCGGCCTCAGCCTCACCTCACCGGCCGGCCTCCTCCCCAGCGCCCCGCGTTCTGCAGCAGCACCAGCACATCGAACTGCAGCAGCAGCTCAGGCCTCTGATCTGCAGCTCCTCCAATCTGCAGCACCTCCGACCAGCGACCAGCTCTGCCCAGTCCGCCTGATCCGCCTGCCCACGCTGCACACACGCCCTCCTGCCTCGCTGCCCTTCTGCACGGCGCCCCCGCGCCCAGACGCAAGCTTTCTGCTTGCTACCGCCACCGCACCAGCAGCCCAAGCCCCTGCCCCTCGTTGCCTCCCTCGCTCCAGCAGTACCTGCAAGCCCCTGACGCACCCCAGCGCTCTCGTCGCTTCCACCTGCAAATTTGATCAATATCACCTGCAAACCCAACCAACAAGAAGAAGAAAAAAAGGAGAGAAGAGAGAACCACCTGCAAATCGGAGAAAGAAGAAGAAGACGTGGCCCACTGCCACAAGAAAAAAAAAATAAAGAAAAAGAGAGAAGAACCGAAGGAAGAAGGAAAGGACCCGGCCGGCCCAAAAGAAAAAAAAGGAGAGAGAAAAAAAAAAGGGGAGAAGCGCTGGGCCCGGAAAGAAAAAAAAGGGAGAAGGAAGAAAAAAAAAACAAGGAGAAGGAAGAAAGAAAAAAAAGGAAGGGAGAAGGGCAGCCACCAACTGCCAATTTTCGACCAGATTCCAACTACACGCCTGCATCAACACGCGCGTGTCTTCAAGCCAAGAACAATCACGTAAGTTTTTATAATTAAGGTTGCTGCTTTCTTGTATTTAAATTCCTTTTATTTTCTGCATAATATTGGAATATATGTTGCCAAATGATTTTTGAGTATTTAACAAAGCGGAATTGTGGGGATTCACGCTTAACGAACTAAGAGTGTTCGTATGAACTAAGAGTGTTCATAATTAAACGAACTAAGAGTGTTCGTGTGAACTAAGAGCGTTCACAATGCTTGGACTAAGAGCGTCCGTAAGCATCAAATTGTGACCATATTAAAATATCATTGTTGGTCTAATCCAAAAGAGATTCTTGGAAATTGATTTCTTGGTAGCATAGCTCGGAAATCTTATTATTTTAGTTTTCGTGGAAGTTTAGCTCCGAAACTAATTTATCTTCTCTTCTTATT
>BDJD01000362.1:0-22475 GCA_002564525.1 Rosa multiflora | reverse complement strand
GGGGGGGTGGGGGGGTGGGGCTTGAGTGCATTGGTTATGGGGGTGCTCTGCGTATGACTCCTGCATCTAGTTGATTTTGATTGTATTATAAGATCCTATGCTGATTAATTCTTACAGCTCAAGGGGAAACATCACATGTTAAAGCTTGGCATCTTCGGCCTTCTCTGATTTGGAAGGATGGGGAATGGGTTGAATGGTCCAGTGTGCGGAATGACGGCTCTTCCATGGAGGTGCCCATCTTGACAGGCACTTTTGCTTGGTTTTGTAGTTTTGTAAAGTTAATTTTTTAGTTCACTAAGTGCATGTTCGGTATTCAGGATGGCTTGCCGCAGGAAAAGCGAATCAAATTGGGCAGTTCTACAGTGGAAGGAAAAGGGAAGGATAAGACTTTAAAAAGCAATGTTCTTGATTCAGGAAAACCTGAAGAGCCAAGTTTGCTGAATTTGTCTGCAAATGAAAAGGTATTTAATATAGGTAAAAATACCAGGATTGAGAATAAGCTTGATGGAGCCAGAACAAATCGGACAGGGTTGCAGAAGGAAGGATCAGTAAAATTTGGTATTCCGAAGCCCAAAAGAAAATTTATGGAAGTCAGCAAGCATTATGTGGCCAATCAGACTAGTAAGGTTAACGAGTCTAATGAGTCGGTGAAATTTGCGAAATATTTGATGCCACAATCATCAGGTTTCCGTGCATTGAAAAATACATCTAAATTTGATACAAAGGACAAAGAGGGGGCCGATAACAAGCTAAGGGGTTTTAGATCTGAAAAGCAGCGAAGTATGTCGGATAAAACAGTTCCTCAGAAGGACAACTTTTCAATAGATTTAGTTTCTGCTGCGGATGGCTCCAGTAAGATGGACCATACAAGAAAGGTCAAAGACTCTGTAAGACAAGCTGAGGGTTTATCTGGCAAGCGCAACATATTTGAGACGGGATCAGGTTATAGCTCAGACGGAAGAGCACAGGGCGCAGCCATGTTTTCTTCACGAACTCCGTCGTCAGATTTACCTCCATCCAAGAAGGTAGCCACTACAACTGCTAAATCCGAACGGGGAAATAAAGGAAATTTTGCACCAGTTGTTGGAAAGTTGGGTAAAATTGAGGAGGGCAAAGGTACAAGTAGTAATCCTGTAAGGTCAACTTCAGAAGCAGTCGAGCCTCGTAGATCAAATCGCAGAATTCAGCCAACATCAAGAGTAAGTATTTGATATGCATGCCTTCTTTATTTTGCATATAGATGTTCAATGTTAATTTTTTTTCTTTTTCACACGTCTTTTTTATGTCGGAAGATTGTTGCATGGGCGTGAGTATTTGTTTTAATCTATGAGCGAGTAGCATGCTTCTCCACTATTTTGATGTAAAATATCCAGAAAAGAGGAATTAATGAAATAGCATGATAGATGAATCTGTAGCTAGAAAGTATTTTATAAGAACCATACAAAGACTATTTAAAGAAATTAACTCCAGAATCCACCATATACAACTCTTTTCATGCATATGCTAGCTCCCTCGCTTCTGTTGCATGTGTGTTAACAATCTCTTTTTGAATATTCACAAGTTTAAGGCTCATTCTGTTAATTTGCTGGCCACAGCTATTAGAAGGACTGCAAAGTTCGTTGAGCATTTCAAAGATTCCTTCCGTTTCGCATGAGAAGCCCAGAAGTCAGAATAGAAATGGTTCTAGAGGTTAAATATGATCTTCCAGGGCTTTTTTTTTTTTTTTTTTTTGTGAAACTTTATGTGAATCTGACTGTTAGATTGTGACAGGGAGTAACCATGATTGAGAGGAGCTCTTGCAATGACAGGTTCCGGTCAGATGAACGTCGGTTTTTGATGGCAAGGGAAACATACCCAGCATATTGTGCATATTGATCATAGGATGGAAACTCTTGCTTCCTTGGTTTGATGGTCAGTAAAGAACTAGTTGAGAGTAGATGTTCATAGTGATTTTAGCCTTTGTTTCACAGTTAATGGTCTTCCTAGGTCTCGCTCAGATAGGTTGTATATGGAAATTGTCCGTGTAGTTTGGCCTGTTGTAATGCAAGTCTTTCAGATGATCATTAAATTATTAATCAGCAACTTGATGGGAATCATCTGGTTTCAATGATTATTGTTAAATGTCCCAATCTTCATAAACGTCAGGGTTAAGTTAATCAATAATTTTCCTGCTTGGCCTGATTAAGTTTTCTCTTGACGTTAGGTACTTCTTCTTTGTTAGATGGCGTTCTTTCTAGTAGATTTTTCATATGCGGCTTCAGATTTTGTACAAAGATGGAGCAAGTTTCATTAAGCGTAGTTTATGCTTGCATTCATTTGAGGATAGTTTTTCTAACACCATCAGAACCACCGGCTCCAATGCAATCCACGCGGCCTCATTGTTGCAAGTTCGAGACGAGTTAAACGAAAAGGAATTGGAGGGATATATTCGAACTTGTAGCATGCGTATTGTCAAAGTGGAAGCTATATTGAATGAAAATACACTCGCACACAAGAAACTTTTGTTAATGCAAAAGCTGGCAACAATCAGTTGCTGTCAAACCTACAAGTTATTTACTAGCAACACTACTTATAAACAATTGCAGCTCACTGAACCTATACATGGATCCACTCCAGTCGTTCATCAATCCAACCAAAGATATTGACATCGCCCCCAAGATGCAGCACGCCGTGCATAAAATTGTGTTGGCACGATGAAAAAAATATGCCATATTAAGGAAGCAGCAAAGCCAGTGCCAATACCCCAATAATCTAGATAAGAAGTTCTTCCAACCACCATGAGTCCTCAGTTTGCTTCCTTTCTGCACGCCACTAGTCTGGGAAAACTTCATCATTCTCATGATCTCTTTCAGATTTTCCCATGTTCCTCTTCATAGATACGTGTAGAGCCTTCTCCCTTGAATATACGTTATATGGATTTCTGGTTTTCCGTGTCGAGTCCTTTACAACTTGTGTGTGATGATCTTTGTTTTCAATACTACTTGATGGTTTCTCGCAGATACAAGCGTATGGAAATTCATGAAATTCACCTCGTCCAAGTTTCATATCCTCAGGTTCACCCATGAATCCTCTTTGGCATGACTTTACTTTTTTTGCAAATGTATCCCAATCCATCTGATCCCTTGCCATGAACAAAGCACTGAGCCTCTTTGCATTTGGCCGGATTGTCCTCTTATGACCCATATACCTCCTATGGATGATGGATAAAGGCAATAACATTAGTGTCTCCCAAAAAGAAAAAGAAAAAAGACAGAGATTAAATCAAATAAACAAAACAAGTAATAAAAGTACAGATTTCTTGTTCTACTTGTTTTGAAATGTTTAGGCTCTGCCAACTTCTTGTTTTCTCTTGTACTTTGATCTATTATATATAAATTTTATGTTTCTCCTGAACCAGGAAAAATAATAATAATAATACAGTAATAGTAGGATAGAGAATTAGAGATTATGAACATAATAACCATGATGTCAAAGTATTCATAGATCTATAGACTAAACATGAAGATTTCTCTCAGTGCAGCCTTCTCTTGCCAATATGTAATTAAACAAATGCCACCATACTTCTAGAAAATATAAAACACCTGTTGAAAGAGATCTTTCACTTTCAGTCTATATGATTTATTGACCAAATACTAGACATCAATTATTTGTATGTTCTTTTGGCTTGGGTTTAGAATATATATAGCTCAGATTGCTACAATTGGACAGAAAAACAAATTAACACTAAATAGATGAAATTGTCAAATTTTTACACCAAGTCAGGAACAATCATAGTTCTTCGGATAGCCACAAACTTTCCTGCTTGTTTTGAAGTCAAGCGGAATCGGGTTTCACATTCTTTAGAGAACTCAAATTTAGTTCTCTTACAACATACAACTTTCTACTGGCCGCTACTACTTAGATGACAGCTGAACAAATTTAAAAGCACCTAACTGGATAATAAGCAGCCCTTATCTGCAAACTCATTATCCACCTACAGTTGTAGGATGAGAAGCCTATATCTAAACAGAAATTAGTTTTCACTTGAAATATCAACAAAATTTCGGCAGGTCATCAGGTGTTACATGGACTTGAATATCTGGAATAACCTAATACCAGACAGCTGATGAAGGTTAAAGACAATGTATTCGTACGTCTTCCCAGCTGAAATTTTCTTTTCTAACATTTTGTAATAAAAAGAAAGAAAATGCAAAGACTCCTACTAGAGTACAAGAAAGAATCAACAAAAATATATAAAAAAATGTACAAGAAAAGAAAAACAAATTCTTCCTTCAACTCTATGACAATGAACACAGCACTTTCAATCTGAATTATCTTCAGTGCTACATAACTTTGATTTGCGGAAGGCAGTCACAATTTGTTAAGTTAGTAGTTCAGAGGTCTATCTTCTGCTTGTGCGACAAAATTTGTGTGGTGGAACATGTTCATCCTTGTTAGGTTATGGCTAAGTTTTTACTCGTGCAAGTCAAAACCAAGATACAGTTTAATTGTGCATAACTTCATTTAATGCAGTACATTTAAAAAATGCATCAGCTAAATCAATGAGAAGCCTAATGCAAAAATGGACTTGATTACTGACCTTCGACCTGCGAGAATCTTGGCCATATTCCCGTTATTATTAGTGACAAACACATCACTTTCGTCAGAGACAATGTAGTCAACTGCAGCGAGGCGAGAAGAGAAAGGAAGAAAAGGTTTTAGCTCTTCATTAGCAAGCATCTCCTTTGTGTAAAAGTTCGGGAACAGTTCTCTTAGAGGCCTTAGAGTCTCTTCTCCCCCATATATTTCACCAGAAGCAACATAGAGGTATGTGTCATTTGTGAAACCAAGTGCACGCAGCATTAGACCAACTTCATGAGGAGTCAGCGGACATTTTCCTCGTTTTCGCTCATCAAGAGGGCTTAAATCCTATAAGAATAATAAGAAAGATTATGCCATGAGACAAATTACAGATATGGACCGAATACCATGATCACAAGTATGGGACATTATGAAATTGTGCATTGTCACACATGCATCATTTAATATATAAATATATATATATATATATAGGTATTAATAACTCAGTCCATATCTATGCTAAATCTAATGAGTCAAATATGACCATATTATTTGCTTAAATAAAAAAGGAATAACAATCTCACAGGTAAAGTTGCCCATCGTTTTCTTATTTCAGCAAGCTCATATCTCTCTTTATCACCCCCACCATAGTAACACCCAGAAAATGCTAGCATATCAGGTTCAAACCTGTCAAGAAAGAGGATGTTCTTACATCAACAAGCCATTAACATGAATCAAACCATATGATTAATGAATGGATAGCACTTCAGTTGAGAAGACCATCAGACACATATGCAAGCATTTTATTAGCTACGACAAATTAACAAGACCAAAAATGAAAACTACTACCACAATCCGAATGCAGAGATTCATATTGCTAAAAAATTATCTAAGATGCACTCATGAAGATCCTGTAAGCATGGGAGAAAGAAAACATATGTGGTCTACTCCTACATTTTCTGACTAAAAGTGTGTGGGTGTCGACTGCCCAGCAAAACATAAACTGCACTACCAAATAGAAAAAACTACATATCATGCAACATTGCAACTACATGCCTGCTGACATATATCTTATGATATATTGTAGTAGCCATTTACTTGAATTTCAAAAGGCAAACCTGAAGTGTCAACAAGATTGATATTTTCATTAAAGCTACAAAAGACAACTTAGGAGAAAGGGATGGATTCACCAAGAGAACTTAAACATGCTTACATGTCCTCAAAAAAAAAAAAGTAGATTAGAGAGGGTAGAGAGTGCAACTGAACAATGTGCCAGGAACAATAAAATCAGGTTGAATTTAGAAACTATCAGCCCTAGTTTGTATTAATAAGCAATACAAAACAAACCTCAAGTGGACAGCAACGAAACGTGTTGCCATCTGTCGCATTCTCATAACAAGTTTCTGACCCAGCTCATTGATAGATTTTGTAAATCTAAGTGCATGATAATTAACACGACAACGCAACTTTTGCAGCTCGTCATCAAGGTTACTCGAAAGTCTATAATCAAACTTTGTCAGTTGCAGAACCTGTGAAATTACTCAGAGAATTAGCCTGTTTTTGCAGCCATCATAACAGTATTTTCTGTAGGATATGAAAACCAGATAACACAAGGAAAAATTAGTGCGCTTACACGTCTCCTCAAAAGTATTGGTAAAACTTGATCAATATAGTATTCAGGCTCAGATTTCCTCGGAACACGCATGGTATATGGAGGTTTATCCATGCTCCTCATAACTTTTTCAGGAACTCTCCGAACAATTGTCACGTCTTTCGCAAGAGAAGACATGAACCATTCGACATCAAAAATATTTACAAAGTCACTGCACATAGAAGTAGTGGAATAAATAAGAAGATTGTTGGAAGACGATTTCCAGAAGCACTACCAACGCCAAGATTAGATAGCAGAGGCTTAAATATTGATAGAACCACATTTACCTATCATCCTTCCAATAGGAATGATGATCCAGCTCAGGCACAACCAAGGTAGCATTAAGAATTCGGGCCACAACCACTGCATCTGTTATCTGATCACACACACACAAAAAAAAAAAAAAAGTTTTCATTTTAGGCGATGTGAACACTAGTAATTACGAGAGTAAAAGAAGGAATAAAGTTTCTTTACTGGAAAAAAAAGAATGAAGCTGACAGAAATAACAATCCAAAACTTACTCCTGTTCTTTGCTGGTTCAACCCTCCACTAGTTGCAATCAGCAAATATCCATTCGATGCCTTCTCCTTTTTCGCCGCTGAATTCAACACCGTAAATTGTCACAAACAAAAGCCCTGATAATGACAAACTGAGGATGATTGCGAATTACATATGAGAAAATTCTCAGCCTTTATTTTTCTACTTACGAGGATAATGCCGACCTCTTTCACTGCAACCGTAGTAGAATTTCGAGTACTTGGACTTCCACACATCAATCGCCTCTCGACCATTCCCAGTCTAAATTCACAACAACAAAACCTTTTATTCAAACAAACTGGGCAGAACTTGATAAAAAATCGAAAATCGAAAGCAGAGAAAGAGCTACCAGCTTCAAGTACAAGCCGTGATTGGCCACCCGCTGAGTGTACCACCATTCGAGATCAGAGGCGACGTGTCCGGTGAACAGCGACACCAGGCCCAGCCCAAACAGCATCAGCCCACACACTACGGACCACCTCCTCGTCGCCAGCGGCTGCTGCTGCTGCTGCTTCCGCTGCCGCGGCGAAAACGGCGTCGTTTTAGGCGATCTCAAGCTCTGCAGCTTGGCCGCACCGCCGCCTCCGCCGCCATTGTAGCCGTTCTGGTGCTGTAACAGAGCCAGCTTCGCTGCCGCCGGTGTCAAGCTGAACCTCCACGACTTGGCCACGCCCATCCAGAAACTCTCCGCCCTCACTTTCGCAGCTTATTTACCCAAAATGCCATCCTTCTTCCAAATCAAGCCTCCCCCTTTCTCTGATCAGATTCTGAAAAATGCAAGAGGCCAAAAAAGAAGGGTACTTTTGTGTAAATAAGAGGAATGCCGAGGGGTCAAGTTCTGCTCAATTTCGAAGCGCAAACCCTAGTGCCGGCTTTGGGGGACAACAATTCCTGCTTTTTGAGATATCACAGAGACAATGGAGGTTTTCAGAGAGAGAGAGAGAGGTGAAATAGAAATAGGAAGAGAGAGAGAGAGAGAGAATGAAAGCTATTTCTCTCTTGTTTTTCCCTTTTGGATATTTTATTAACAGTAAAATAATATAATCAACAAAATTTACTGGGATTTTAACTTTTAAGATTTTTTTTCCTTTTTTGGAAAATAAACAATTAGCAAGAATTGAAAAATGGGGAATTGTTTTGAAGGGAAGTAAGGTTTAGAAGACTGTTTATTTAGGACGGGACAGAAAAGGCCGTTCCGGGTTTTAAGGAGGCTAACGGCGGTGGAACTCCGTTTCACCGTTTCGGGATATAAGAAATTATGCAGGGGTAAAATTGGGAGAGTGGGAAATTAATAGGTGCATTGAAGGTGGAATTTATGAGATCCAACACCCATGTATCGGGTGAAAGAGATCTGTGTAAAATAATTGAAGTGTCTTGCATGGTCTATTTTTAATAATTTTTGTCTGCTTTTTTTGGTTTTTGTTGTAATATATTTGCTTTCAAGGTGTGGTGCATGTTTGGGGGACCAACACTAAATCTTAAATTAGGGCATCAGCTGATGCACTAATGCTCATTTGATTAAGGTAGTGTGTTTTAAATCTTTGTGTTTGTCCTCTTGAAATTCGACAATTGTTCTCTTTGTTTTATCATAAGAAAATGGCTATTACCAAAGTAATTGCCATGCTGGGCTTCATGCTTGGATTCTTTAAGCAATTCGGGACGTGGGATTGTAGATTGGTATACGTGTTCATTACTTTTTATGGTGAATATCATTCAAGAATTTTTCTTCTTAGATAAGTGACACGAAAAATTCAACTCATAGAAGATTACTGATGTCTCTAATTTGTTTATGGTAATTCAATGAACTATTTTGAATTGTCGAATAATTTCACTTATACGCATAAAGGATCTCGAGCAAAGGTAATTATACCTTAACTTGCCTTTTGGAGCTTCACTAAACTTACGTTTAACTGATGAATTTTCAGGTAATGGGTTAGAAGAGGTAGGTATGCACATTCAGCTAGATAGGACTCTCCTTATAAAACGCAACACATACTATTCATGCAAGACAGTCGAAATGGAAACAAAACCCATACTATTCATGTAAGACATTAGAAGTGGAACCACCACCCCGGCCCGAAGCCGAAAGAAGCACTCGGCACTATGAATCTTCAAAGTCTGAAACTTTTGGAGGCTTTGTCTTTATATACATTGTGTTTGGGAGTTAGATAGATACTTATAATGCACCATCGTTTTCTGGAACCACCCATGGAGTGTTAGCTAGGAAAGAGGGTAAGTGGTCCTGATAAACCCGGCCAAATGGGTATCAGCAAGGCAAAGACGTCGAGCCTGTAATGTGTGGTCCTATAGATTTGCCTCCACCATTTCCAAATATACCTGCTGATTGAAAGTTGAAACCGTAATCGACTGGGTTTTAGCCACACATGCATTGGGCAAATTACTATGTGCGGGTTTAAGTTTAGGTTTTAGGAAAAACGATCGAAGAGCAAGCTCAAAGTATAAGGTGTATATCAATCGACACCGGTATATATGATTATATGGTGGCCGTTGCTAACTTCTCCTGCGCAAGTGACGGAGTGGTGTCCCTCACTCACCTCTCAATTGAAGCCGAAAGAAGTGTCTTTAGCATAGAGAAGAGTCATTTTGAAAATCGATTCCTTTTTCTAGAAGACAAAATTGAAATGTCGTTTGGGGTAAGGATATGGGATTGCTTGGAAATACACCATGGAGTTGGACCCATATGATCGATCATTGATGAGATTCCCTATATTTAGAAATCAATCTCTTCGATCACTACTTTGAAAGCTATTGACTAGTACTCAACATAATAAATTTGTAGTGAAAATATTGCAAATTGTAAACTTGCCTTCTTATTTTGATACACCCAGTATGTAAAAAAATGTCAACCAAAAAATAAAACAATTATTTGGAGCTTACCAATGAATGTGATATATCTTTTTTCAGTCCGTATTCTCTTTAGTGATTGTCAATTGTTAATGGTCATGAATCGATCCCCTATTACAAACTCCGTTATCGATCATGTCGCATGATTCATGTTACGAGCTCCATGCACCTTGATTACAAGAGTATAAATTTCAAAGAATTGTCTGAGCTCCGTTATATATATATATATATATATATATATATATATATATATATATATATATATATATATATATATATATATATATATATATATATATATATATGTAGAGGGCCTTTTTATTAAGGGATTCATTTTTTAGCCAATTTGAAGGATCAATTATTTGACTAATTTTTTCGATCACATATCAACATCTATATCGTTCCGTTTTTAGGTCAATATATATGAGTGTATTACCTCGGCAAATTTTCAACAAAATTGGTGATCGTTAAGGTATCGAACTAAATTAAATAAATGGACAAACCAAATCTGTCAAACCTGAATAGTTCATGTTTATAATTGTAAATCACAGTTTTGAATACCTTAAGGCTTATCTATTTGGCTGAAAATTTGTAGAAGTGATCTACTTATATAGAGCAAAAAAATGAACGGTGGAGATGTTGATATGTGATTGAAAAGTTGGTTAAATAATTGATCCCTTAAAATGGCAGGAAAAGTGAGGAATCTTTTTTATAAGTCATTTATGTATATGTATATGTATGCGCGCACGCGCACGTGTGTATAGGATCTAGAGATGACCTCCTTAAACTTGAAATGTGAGGATGTTTTTATTTTTAGTATGTAGTTTAATAGTCTAAACCATTCGTTCTCTAATTACACACAGACACACACACACACACGTATAAATCATTCAAAATATTATCCAAAATCAAAAAATGTTTAACCATTTGATTAACATAATGTTCATTTTAATTTTATCTAATGGACTACATTCGTTCACAGTTTTGAATGACGAAATTATTATGATTTCGGTTGATTTTTTATAGACACAATTCTTACAGTTGAAATCATTAATTAGATTATATATTATTTTAAAATAGTAAAAATCTTCAATTTCTTAAAATAAGGAGGTCCACTATAAAATGGGCATATACATAGACACACAATTCGATAACCCTTCTCACATAAAAGCTGGTTGCTTCCACTTGTACACCATGATCAGATGAAGCTGTATCAATAATCAAACAAGCATATGTACTGTTATCAAAAGAGTAGAGTCTGTTTCCTCTCTATATATATACAAACCAAGTGATCATGCATAACTCGATCCTTAAGAGTGTTTTTATTGGAATCTCCAAATTTGCTCACTTGACCTCATTCTATTATGAATTATTAAATGACATATATAACATTCTATAAAATAACTATTTAAGACAATAATTATACCAAAAAAATATGATATTGATTTTTACTAGACTTTCTAATTCAATAATATTAGATTGTATTCTTTATTTTCCTAATGTATTTTCATTTTTCAATTTCACTAAATCATATATTGGTGAGGAAAAACAAAATAAATCATATTATGACCTAAATCTAATTCTATCCATTATATTTGCAAACAAAAATAAAAATAAAAAAGCTAGCAATTAAAAAATAATAATCTAAATAATTAATCATTAAACATTAAGAAAAAACGATTAATCTTCATTTTTTTTCACAGCTAAAATAAAAAAAAATACAGAATAGTTCATGTTATTTTCTTGTTGATTATAAATTAATTAATAAAACTTAATACCTTGTGTTAGATTTTTTTTTTTATCAAATGAGAGATTTATGTTGTCTGATTAAAGAATGGATATGTAATTAAGATTTATATAGTAATTAAATCATTGAAATGACTAATTTTTTTATTTTAAATTTTTAAAGATAATAGCTTGTTTGCAAATTATATAACTGAGGTTATTTGTGAAACTTTAGTGAGGTTTAGTGAGTAAATTTAGTATTTAAAAATTTGATATTAATTGTTGCATGTTGGTTTTGGTTACTTCTACACTAATTTAACAAAAACCAAAAATTAATTTTCGCAAAACGTGGGGTGTTGAATTTTATGAATTAGCTATTGCTGGGTACCTAAGCAACATGCTGGCTGCATCGATAGGCGAAGTACATGACGGATATATTGATTATATTCTTGAAACTGGTTGGCATTGCTAAATAGCCTAAATTAATTAATCCATCGAAAACTATGAGACATCTCTCGTTGTCAACAAGTTAAGTCATAGTCAAATCTTGTATCAACGTGTGGATTGCATATATAGCACGTACAAGTCAATGTTGGGATTTGTTAATGATGCCAACTCTCAAATTGACAAAGCTTAGAAAAATCTACATCTCATAATCTTTACTAGACACTTACTGAATAGATATGTAGTCACTTTATACTATCATAGTGTTAATTATAAATTTATAATCTATTCGATTATGGGGGGATGGTACTCGGGACTACGAGGTATATGTAGATAGGACTAGAGTTAGGGTTGATGTAGGGGCTAAATTTGATAGAAAAGGTCCTATAATAATTACTTTTGATGATTTTGGAATAAATATTGGATTCTTTGAAATCATTCAACTAGTATGTTCAACTTCTTAATCACCAACTACGCTTGATTTCGGTTGATAACGTGCCTAGGATGGCAAAAATCCCCAATCTGGACTCCGGCATATCCAAATCAAATCCTAGAAACAACCACTTTAATTGAGGGTTTGAGACTATATATTGAGCGAATTCTTGAAAGTTGATTGCGAAGACCTTCAAAAAAAAAAAAAAAAAGTGTTTGTCTTCGCATCCAAAATGTGGATATTAACGCATATATTGATACTTTTTTTCTAAAAATTTGGCAGGCTAGTTGGTGTAGATTGACAATGTACAAGGTTTAACTACGTACTTTGTTTAGATGCGCTAGAGAACATTACTTAGAGGTACTACAATTTATCGAGTGCTTAAGAGGATGATGAGTAGTTGTTCTTCTAAATTATTACACTTGCACTTTTCTCGTAGGCTTGATGAGTTGTACATCTAGTTATACCAAGTGTTTTACCTTTTTATTTTTATTAAGGGGAATGGATGGAAGACTGATTCATTGACATAAAATCATACAACCTCACTCGGTCAAGCTTGAGAGGTTCGAAGACCCCTCATATTACAAATCTATGCTTAGATAACACGCCTACAATCCAAAACGAAAACTTCAAACAGACTAAAATCTGAAAAGAACTGCAAAAAAAAGAAAATACAGAATTTGAAAAAAAAACCCTAACCCTACACTGCCCTAAAAAGGAACCAATGTCCTGAACATCTTGACGCCTAAGACCTTCTTGGTGTACATCGCAACATTCAGCACACCCACGGTAACATTCAAAGAATAGGTGCAGGACAAAGAGCAGGACACACTACCCCAAGCCCAATTCACTAGACTGCATCACTGCAGCCCATAAAGACAGAGGCCCAAAGGCCCACTGCCTAAACCCTACGTCTCCCACACCCAGCAGCCAAATCTAGCTCTTCCGAGGAGTCGCCGGCCACTACCTAATCAATCCAGCGGCCTCCCCAGGCAGGAGGCCATGGCGACCAGCCCGCCGCTGACTAGCAGTCGCACTAGCAGCACCAGGCCAACTTGGGTTGACTTCGACTGAAACAGCTACGTCGCCGATCAAGCAGAGCTAGCCCCCTCCAATCCCGACGCCGCTGCTACCACCGCTGGTCTGGAGAGAGCCTTGGATCACCCTCAGAACTGCCACGCTGCACAAAGAAAGAATTTGGAATCAACTGCAAAAGGAACTCTAGCGCTGCCAAGTCACACTCGCAACTCTTGCTTCTCTAACCGGAAGGAATGACGCCGCGGCGTCCTGCAGCAGACGGAGATCCTTGGGGTTCGCCACCACTTTCTTCACGAACCTAGGTTTCGGAATATTGCTCCTTGAAGACCGGAGTTTGTTAGAGAAAAAGAAAATTAACATAATATAGCTCTATTGATAATTACTTGTTTTTTGTTGTTTAGTAATAGACAAAAAAAAATTATTTGCATAGTGAGCTAAGCGAAGCATGCCTCGTTATGGCTTTAGTAGATTGATGAACTCAATCCTAATATTGTATCAACTATTTATTATTTATGTCATCAAAAAAATTTATTTATGTTGTAGAGAAATTGAAATTGAGAGAAATTTGCTGTGTATTCTCATTGATAATAGAGACCTCTTTATATAGAGGTTTACAATACATAGAGTCTGAATCATACAAGGAAAGATAATCTCTAGTTTCTTCTAATTAAACCTTATTACCACCAGGTCAAGTAACATAGAGTTTGGGCTAAACACAAATTAGGGTTTTACTTGAACACTCTACCTTGTGTTGCCCAAACGCGGTGCTTCTCTGACTACCTCATTAAAAACCTTACCGAGTAACAAAAACCCAGTGGGATAAAAATAACCTCGGTCGAAGGGGAAAAAGAGCACAACACACCCTTCATGTTTCGAGGTGAACATGTAGACATCTCCCCCTGATGTCTGCGCCTCCCATTGATGACTATGATCATGGGAGTTCATATAATCTCCGCAAGCCAATTCTTGCCACATATTTCTTGAACGTGGATTTAGACAACGACTTAGTAAACAAGTCTGCCACATTGTCTACAGATTGAACCATGTTCACTTTGATCTTGAGGAGCTTCAGTTGTTGCTGATTATAGAAGCATTTAGGCGATATGTGCTTGGTATTGTCGCTTTTAATGTAGCCTTGCTTCATTTGTTCAATGCAAGCAGTATTATCCTCATAAATGCTTGTTGGCTCATTTGTGGAAGACTTCAAACCACAGTTGCTTCGAATATGCGTAACTATGGATCGAAGCCATATACATTCACGAACTGCTTCGTGAAAATCAATAATCTTTGCATGATTCGAAGAGGTAGCGACTAAGGTCTGCTTTGTAGACCTCCAAGATATCGTGGTCTTTCCCATGGTGAAAACATAACCAATTTGGGAGCAACCTTTGTATGGGTCAGAGAGGTACCCAGTATCAGCAAAACCTTCCAAAACACTTATATCGTTTTGGGATGGGGAAAGGGAACGTAGTCCACCATGTGTGGCGTCCCTGACACTTGATGAGTCTGAATCCATCGTCTCTTTGTAGGGATAGAACAAACCCATATCGATCGTACCACTTAGGTATCAAAAGATATCTTTAACACCAGTCCAATGGCATCGTGTTAGCGCAGAGCTATATCTAGCTAGCAAGTTCACAGCGAATGAGATGTCCGGTCTTGTGCATTGTGCTAAGTACAATAATGTGTCTATTGCACTTAGGTAGGGCACTTCTACCTCTAGCACTTCTTCGTCATCATCTTTTGGACGAAATGGATCATTCTTTGGATCAAGACTACGAACGATCATTGGGGTGCTTGAAGGCTTAATCGTGTCAGTGTTGAAACGCCTAAGCATTTTTTGGGTATAAGCTAATTGATGAATCAGGATACCTTCTCTATGGTGCTCAAGTTCCAAACTGAGGCAAAACCTTGTTTTCCCAAGATCTTTCATCTCAAATTCGGATTTCAAGTGTTCAACAGTTTCCCTTAACTCTTTAAGGGTGCCAATTATGTTCATGTCATCAACATAAACCGCTACTATTGCAAATCCGGAACTTGTCATTTTTATGGACACACTTGGGCATAGTTCATTGTTGACATATCCCTTTCCAATCAAGTAGTCACTTAGACGCTGATTGTTTCAATCCATATAGTGAGTGTTTCAATCTAATCGCAAACGCGCTCCGTAGTTTAGAGCCACTTGATTTGGGTAACTGAAGTCCATCTAGGACCTTCATGTATATTTTCGTATTTAGATCCCCATATAGATATGCAGTAACCACATCCAAAACTACATGTTCAGTTTTTCAAAAACTACCAAACTGATAAGGTAGCGGAACGTTATTACGTCCATTACGGGAGAATAGGTCTCCTCGTAGTCTATTCCAGGGCGTTGTGAGAAGCCTTGCGCCACAAGGCGAGCTTTGTACCTTACAATCTCATTTTTCTCATTATACTTTCTAACGAATACCCATTTGTAACTAACTGGTTTGGTGTTGGGCGGTATTGGCACAACTAGTCCGAATACCTTTCATTTTGCTAGAGAATCAAGTTCTGGCTAAATCACATCTTTCCATTTTGGCCAATCAGCTCTACATTGGTATTCATCAACGGAGCGTGGTTCTATGTCACCGGTCTCAATAATCTCACACGTCACTGAATACGCGAATACATCATCAATGATGATGGAGTTTCTTTCCCACATCCCATGCACACTAGTGTAATTAGCAGAGATCTCTACCTTCTTAGGGATAGGATCTGACATTGAGACGTCCCCCAATGATGTCTCTTGGATATAACCATAATCCGGAATATTCTCATGGGACGGATTTTGAGTATCGATGATCAAAGGATTTGTTTGTGCCTCATTCAGTTTGTTGGATTTGTTTGTGCCTCATTCGGTTTGTTTCTAGGGCGAGTATCCTTTGAACCAATCGGTCTACCGCCCTTCCTTGAGGGACCTGCAGCCATAGACGCCACATCATTGCCATGCTGGGCAATGGTGCCATCTCTTGGTGTTACAGGAGTGGCATGATGTCCAGTATTCGAGACATCGATTCGTGCAGGCATGTTTACAGCAGGTATGTGTGATCTCATCACTTTGGCAACATCAGAAAAAGCATCAGGCAGAGTGTCTGTTGCATTCTGGAGCTCGATTATTCTTCGCACTTCAAGTCCGGACTGTGCTGTACGGGGATCGAGATGAGACATAATGGGGACAGACCAAGACAATTTATGTCGTTCTTGTTGAACATATGTGTTCGTATCTCCCCCTAACGATGGGAAGACTGTCTCATCAAAGTGACAATCCGCAAATCTAGCGATAAAGAGATTGCCTGTCAAGGGTTCAAGATAGCGGACAATGGTTGGAGATTCATATCCGACGTAAATGTCCATTTGTCATTGTGGAGCCATCTTAGTACGCTGTGGCGGAGTAATAGGCACATAAATGACACACCCAAAAATGCGCAAGTGCGAGATATCAAGCTCGTACCCAGTTACTAGCTATAATGCAGAGTAAGATTGGGTGGCAGTGGTTCGTAGACGAATTAGCGTCATTGCATGCAATATTGCATATCCCCAAGCAGAAACAGGGAGATTGGTGCGCATAACCAATGTCCGCACTATCATCTGTAGTAGTTTGATAGCAGCTTCTGCGAGACCATTTTGGGTATGAACATGGGGAAGTGGATGCTCTGCATCAATCTCCAGTGACATGCAATAGTCATCGAATGTTTTCGATGTAAACTCCCCAACATTATCAAGTCGAATCGACTTAATAGGATGATCAGGGTAGTGAGCCCATAGACGGATAATCTGGGCGAGGAGTTTAGCATAAGCAGCATTTCGAGTGGACAACAGTGTGACATGTGACCAGTGTGTCGACGCATCAACCAATACCATAAAGTATTTAAATGGTCATCGTGATGGTTGAATTGGTCCACAGATATCCTCTTGGATTCTGTGTAAGAACGGAATGAGTATTTTGGGATCCTTTGCGTAGGACTGTCTCGGTCCTAATTTCCATAAGGAACAGGCTTTGCAAAATGAGTGAGGGGCCTTAGAAGCAACCAATAAGGATTTTAGTTGGACCTGAGCGTCTGTAGCGCTATTGGAAGCAAAATGTGTGACTACATCTCCCATCATGGCGTTGGAGCCATGAGAATTAGTATGTATGGCGTCATGGCCATTAGAAGGAACAACCATGGTGTCATGCTCATGGTTGGTGGCATTGATGGCATCATCACATGGGACTTGGGCGGCCCTATGGCAACCCAAGAAGGCTGCAGCGCCAGATGCTGCAATTGTTGATGTCTTGCTAAGTCCAGGAATCAATTTTCGATTCTTGCTTCTTCTCACTCTGAAGAATGGATGTCTATATGAAGTCTTTAGTATACGGAGCATCATATCATGACCAGGGTGTCCTAGGAGGTCATGCCAAAGCCAATATGTGTCAGAATCTAAGAGATCTTCTCTTATGACATGATTGGATTCAATTGGTCGAATTGTAGTGACATAAAGTCACTAGATGGACACATAAGTTTCTCTAAGATGCACTTTCGTCCGCAATCATTAGAGGTAATGCAAAGGAACTCTTTTCCGTTCTCATTATGCGTTTCTGCATGGAATCTGTTGGCTCTTATATCTTTAAACCTCAATAAGGTTCGATTTTCCTTAAGAGCGTAGAGAGTTTCAGTGACTTTAATCAAGGTGCCATTTGGCAATAGGAATTAGGTCATATCATGTCCTTGAACTAAACCTGATGGCCCAGCCATCGTAGTCACTGAGGAATATGTAGGCAACATCTCTAAGAATAATTGCCTATGTCGTAGAATGGGGTGCGTAGTCGCATTGTCCGCAAGACATTGAAGTTCATCCATTCCTAAAAGAAAAGCTCAGAATTAAAAAAGAGTCATAAAGAAAAGAACTCAACTTTTATTAATAAGCCAAACGGAATTACATCATCGTTTCTTTGACCAAATAAAATCTAATCCAATAAACTAGCTAATGCAAAACAATGGTAGTCGTCTAACTCCTTTTGGTAATTTCAATGCAACTGTGACCATGTGAGTAGAGAGATGTAGGTGGAGCAAATCTCACTTAAGTACCACTTATCTCAAAAATTTCCTAGACATCACACTTACATTGAGTACGCCTCTTTGAAGAAAGACTAATACCATTGGCACCTACTATAATAATATGGCAATTGCCTACATCTCTTGGAAGATAAAAGGACTTAATCAAAATCGCCAGTTTTTGGGTCTTCATCCTTGTAGTCTTCTACCCTTAGATCGAGATCGCCATCTTGATCTTCTTGTTCCATGTAATTCGCCTCCCTTGCTTGAATGTCCAGAATTGTCCCTACTCTTAGGGTTTCGCTCCTTGCGTTCTCCTTTGGGGGCGCGACTATAGTTAGACTCCGGAATAGACTTAGTTCCCACGGGTCTAGCATTATAGTTCTTCGCAAGAAAATTGTCGTACTTTTCAGCTACGTTCATGGCGCCAATAAGCTCATGAAACCTTGTGATATGACCTGCATTCACATCAATCCGATAATTCTTTGAAATCATCAGGGCAGAGATGGGGAAGGTAGAGAGTCTTCTCGATCAACATCGTATCAGTTATGGCTTGGCCACAAAACTCCATCAGAGACTTAATACGAAGAGCTTCCGAGTTATAATCAAGTACAGAATTGAAATCACAAAAGCGGAGGCTATGCCATCGCACTTCTAAATAAGGAAGTAGGGAGTCACGAACGTTGCCAAATCGCTGCTCAAGTTCTACCCATAACTTTCTTGGGTCTTCCTCATTGAGGTATTCACTTTGGAGCGCTTCATTCACGTGCCTTGTCATGAGAATTATGACTTTAGCTTGATTTGCTTCAACAGCAGTAGCTTGCTCAATAGAAGTCCATCAGCCTTAAGATGTTGGCGCACATCTCAGACCCACCTATGGTATCCTGCGCCAGTTGTCTCCAGTTGAACAAAGTTCAACTTGTTCAGGTAACTCATCCTGAAAAACAACACAAGATTAGGGTTAGTTTCAGAGCGAAAAAGGTTACCACGAAAAACTATTAAATTTCTGAGCATAGTCGCTTCCAAGAAATTAGGGATTTTCTGAGCGTAGTCGCTTCCAAGAAAATCTGATTCCAAGAGGGGTTTTGGATTAGATCGAAACAACAATGTATGTGGTCGATCGTTTTTTTCTCAACAAACTCTAAGTTTGGAGGACTCCACAAGCTCCAAGCTTGGAGTGAGCACGAACCCCCACAGTTTGGCTTTTGGTCTCCCGTATGAAGAAGAAAGGGGGGTAGGAGAAAGGGAGTTGCAAGTCCCCGATAAAAAAAAGAGGAAAGTAATAAAAACTTTAAAAAAAAAAAAAAACAGGAACTTTTATAAAAGTTTACCTTGAAAAATTGCCGGAAATCTTGACCGGAAAAGTTGGCTGAAAAAATGTCGCCGGAAAAGTGGCCGGAAAAAGGTTGACCGGCGGTGTTGACCGGAGCTGACGTGGCAGTCGGCTGCTGACGTGGAGTGTCAGTTGCTGACGCGGCAGTGCTGACTGGATGTTGACGAGGCTTGGGCTGGACCTATTCTGCTTTTGGGCTTCAGGCTTTCTCCTGTTTTGGGCTGAGAGTCTTTCTCCTCTTATGGGCCGAGGCTGGACTGGTTTCTGGGCTGTGGGCTGCATGTGTTTCTGGGCAAGGTTGACCAAAGCAAGGTTGACTGAAGCAAGATTGAAGATGCAGGCAGCGGTTCACGGCCAGGGAATTTCAGGTCACCTGTTCAGGGATCTTGAGGCCGGTTCCAGTGATGATTTTTCAGCTCCAGTAATCTTGGATCAGGCTGTAGCTTATGGTGGAGTATGGCAGCAGGAGGCAGGAAGGAAGGCTTCGAACCGGGCAGAAAGGCTTTCGGTATTTCCGGGGGCCGGTTCGGGTATTTTCCGACCGGTTCTGAAGGTGGTTCAGCCGGTTCTGGCTACCTGGGATTTGGATCTTCAAGGTGGGCAGCGGTGGTATCTGAACTTTTATAAAAGTTTACCTTGAAAAATTGCCGGAAATCTTGACCAGAAAAGTTGGCTGAAAAAATGTCGCCGGAAAAGTGGCCGGAAAAAGGTTGACCGGCGGTGTTGACCGGAGCTGACGTGGCAGTCGGCTGCTGACGTGGAGTGTCAGTTGCTGACGCGGCAGTGCTGACTGGATGTTGACGTGGCTGGGGCTGGACCTATTCTGCTTTTGGGCTTCAGGCTTTCTCCTGTTTTGGGCCGAGAGTCTTTCTCCTCTTATGGGCCGAGGCTAGACTGGTTTCTGGGCTGTGGGCTGCATGTGTTTCTGGGCAGGGTTGACCAAAGCAAGGTTGACTGAAGCAAGATTGAAGATGCAGGCAGCGGTTCACGGCTAGGGAATTTCAGGTCACCGGTTCAGGGATCTTGAGGCCGGTTCGGGTGATGATTTTTCAGCTCCGGTAATCTTGGATCAGGCTGTAGCTTATGGTGGAGTATGGCAGCAGGAGGCAGGAAGGAAGGCTTCGAACCGGGCAGAAAGGTTTTCGGTATTTCCGGGGGCCGGTTCGGGTATTTTCCGACCGGTTCTGAAGGTGGTTCAGCCGGTTCTGGCTACCTGGGATTTGGATCTTCAAGGTGGGCAGCGGTGATATCTGGAATTTGAAGGCTACAAATTTATGGTTTCAGAGTTAGGACATCGTGTTGATAACGTGTTGTAGAGAAACTGAAATTGAGATGAATTTGGTGTGTATTCTCATTGAATTTGGTGTGTTTTTTTAATAAAACTTTTCTTTTGAATTAAAAGCCTTGTTAACCGAAAAGATACGCATGATGCATTAATAAAGTGAGATTTGATCATAGGCACATTAAAGTGGCTTGATTAATTTTAAGGCTAGGGTTAAGTCTCATGAAATTAAAAATTTTGGGCCAAAAAGAAAAGGTGTGGCTTAATTAATCATTACAAGGAAGCTAGGGTTAGGTCTCATGAAACTAAAACCGTAGCTAGCTTTAGGTAAAAATGATCGCCATACCATTAGTCCATCACAGTCTTGGACTCTTAGGTGACACCAGCAGACCGCCGATGAATTAAAAGCAAAAGGCTGTGTTAGGTACAAGTTTACTCCTTCCACCAGCAATAGTGAATAGAGATAGATATCCAGGCATTAATGCAAAGGCTGGCTATATAAACCCCATTCATATATATATATATAGACACACACACATACATGTCGAACTCTATATATATAACACATTTACAGCAGCAAAAAAATGGAACCCATACCATTATATATATATATATACATATCGTCCGGCTCCCAGCTTTGGTCATTCGAATCGATGATAGCACTAATCATAGCTAGCTAGCTCGTAAAAATGAGTAAATGCTATTCTGAATAGCTCTTGCAGAGTTGAGCGCAGCAGCCATTAAAATACACGGAGTGCATGAAGAAGAGTATATCTGGCCTTCTCTGGAGAGATCTAGCGGCTGGGACAGTGGATCGAACTCATCGAAGAGAGCCTGGAGGCTCGACAAGTCTGTGTATATAATCGATCGAGTACTGTAGAATGTAGATGCTATAGCGACGTGCATGCAATTCTTCTCGCAACTAGGTCATGTCAGTCTCATTCAAGCTACTTCGTCATGTGCCATCACGTGGTGGGCTCTGTATGAGTAAGCAACGTTGCATGTCAACTTCTCTTCTCCCCTTCTTATTCTACAGATTAGGTCTCTCTTCTTTCATCGATGTTTTCTTCTTGCGACTCGCATGTGGAGTAACTACTAGATACTAACTAGTGAGTGTTTAGCACTTACCTGAAACTAATACTTCACTTTTTCTTAATAAAATTCTTTATTTTATCTAGCCGTGTTCGATGCCCCATATCTAGATCAACCACGTCACAGCCCATCTCGTGGCCAAGTGAAATTGCCGGAAGTTTTTGGTCTGACGTTTGCCGGAATACGCGGGTGGAGATTGAAGAAGAGGCAAACCTAAAAGTTTCATCTCAAAATTTTGAAGAAAATGTCCAAAATTCCATAGAGTATAGTACTATAGTTGGAGACATAGATGGAGCAAGCTTATTCCTTATTCCACAATCTGACCAAAAAAAAAGAAAGAAAAAAGCTTATTCCACAATGCACGTGGTTTTGTCTCTAGTCTCTACAAAGAAAAAGAAAATGCTAGGTCCTCGTGAGAATACCTTATAAAAGTGCATTTTGGGCTCGGGCCCAACCGC
>BDJD01000361.1:80261-101804 GCA_002564525.1 Rosa multiflora | reverse complement strand
TATGTGCCCCATTTTAGCCTTGTTTCTCCCTTAGTTTAGTGTTTTGAGTCGTTAAGTCATTTTGAGAGTCTTGTTGAGTGTTTGGCATGAAATAGGCGGAAAAAGCAAAATTCATGAAAAATCCTAGCTGGATCAGGATTCCTCACTGTCGATGTTTTTGCAGTTTTTACATCTTAATTTCCTTTATTTTGTCTAAAACATTCTGATATTCTCCTCCTTATTGTAGGAAACATTGCCTGACAGCAATATTGGAATCAGAAAATAAAGCATTTAAGACGTTTGACCAAGCAATGAAGAAGGGAAATAAAGGAGAAAGACGTTTTTCAGTTGGGGAATAAAGGAGAAAGATGTTTCAACTGGAAAATAAATAAGAGAAAGACGTTTCAGCTTGTTAAAAGACCCCATTATGAGAGGAATTAAGGCCATAAATGAGACGTTTCAGTTGGGAAATTAAAGGAATTATGATGCAATCTCATCCATCTAAATGATGAAGGGTATGATCAACAAAAGCCAACCAATGCTCCCCTATAAATAGGCAACATCCAGACCAGAATTATCATCACGTCCTGGCCTATCACTTCTTGGCTAAAAACTATTCCAAGACTCTGCCCAATTCACTCCTCAAACTTCCATCACCTACAAGACGGTGACCACCATCCTTCCATCAATCTACAAAGCTCTTAGGCGCTAAGTCAAGGACGCTCCACCACCATAGCAAAGCCGAGTTCATCAACTTGTTGCCAAGCCGCTAAGGAAAACGCTTCAAAGTGTAACTATGACTCTACTTACAATTTTTGTTTCGGTTTTGCGTGTTTGGATTTGCGAGTTGTGTAATTGGAGACATGAAATTTTCAGAATATTTTGATTAATATTTTTGAGATCTTCAGTTTATTATTGAGTTAATTTCGAGAATTCTTTTATGATGCATGTTACAATCTTGTGCCCTGTTACATGTTTAGGTAATTTTCAGAGTTAGGTTAATAAGTTTGCATGCTAGAATAACTGTGAGAATTCTTGTGTGTTTGCTTAATTTTCCAAGAGTAATTGTTATTTGTTAAGGTGCTAAGTTAAACAAGTAGCAATTAGTTCTAAAAAGTGGTAAAAACCATGTCCAATGGTTAAATGATTCTGAAAATTACGTGTTAAATTCTATGTGTAATGGTTAATTTGCACGTGTGAGTTGATTTGAGAGTTAGATATACTACTAGTTAAGAGAATTACGCTAAGTGTTTTTGAAAATTAGTAGTATTAGGCTTGGTAAAGACTTTTCCGATCCAAGCCTACATTAGAACAAATTAGATAAATGGATTGATCAGCTAAGGCTTTTCATTTGGCCATTTATCTAGGCATTTAAGATGGGCACGTTTTTGTAGCATGTTGAAATGGATTTTCTGTTTTTACACTTAGTAATATCCGAGTGGTATTGGTCTAGGTTAGGGAAGTCGATCATTGTATATAGTTTATTTGTTTCATTTTTATTTTAAGTAGATTAGGAACCAAATTTTAAAACCCCTATTTGTATTCTTTTATTTGTTAATTGACATTTTTGTGTAGGTGTACCTTACAATCCTTGGACTGAACGATCCCTGCTTATCCTATACTGACAACTACATTTTACAGCGTTAAATTGTGAGGCTATTTCAGCCGTATCACATACCAATTATAATATGTCAGCGGCACAACAAAACCCTTAATTGATAAATAGTCATTAAAAAATAGGGAAATTACTGGTCCCCCCTGAACTATTAGAGCGTCGACAGTTCAGTTATGTTATCTTAATTTTAAGGGAAAAAAATACAAACAGTACCAGACCTATGGCCCATTAGTAACTTTAGTAACTGACAAAAAAAAAAATTATCACTTCGGTACCGGAAGTTCGGACCCCGACCCAACTTTAGTACTTAAAACACTGTTGGCCGTTACGGCGTCAGACAAGTGGCATATATTGAAGGGTAATTTTGTCATTTCATGTTTTATTCATTATTTTTTTTCTTTAAGCATTTTTCCTCTCTCTCTCTCTCTCCCTCCCTCTCTCCCGTGTTCTTTATTATCTTCTTCTTCCCTCTTTCCAGATCTTCATTTTCCTCCTCCTCCCTGCAGGTTGGGGTAAGTTCCCATTTTTACCTAGTCTTGGGTCGATTGAAATTTACACAGAATGGGGTGGATTATCATCATCATCATCATCTTCATTTCCCCTTCTGCACCAACCAATGCAAGCAGCACTGGCGGCCATGGCAGTCCACTCTGTGATGCTCTCAACTTACTCATCCCCCACTCTCTTCGCCCAAATTCAAACCCCTAACCCCCGCCCAACTCTCCACTCCGCCTTCGACGACGTCTCTCTCAAGGTCCCCATCAAATCTCAATCCCAATCCATGTCTCTCGCCGCCGCCGCCTCCCCCAAGCCCCTCACCGTCGTCGCTGCCACCAAGAAGGTCGTTGCCGTCCTTAAGGGCACTTCAACCGTCGAAGGTGTCATCACCTTGACTCAAGACGATGGCGGCACTTCGTCTTGCCTTCCTCATCAGTTGCTTCTTGAATGTTTAATTGCGTAGAAGAATTGAATTGATATTGCAACTGTGTTTTTTGTATTCGGTTTCTTACATGGGCTATTGTTTGTTACTCTGAAATTGGTTTTTGTTACCGTCAAAGGCGTCTTCAATCTTGATTTGGGCTGCTCAGCTCTATAATTTGCTCATGTTTCTGGGTTTTGGGTGTTTAATGATGTTTTTTCACCATCGGTGGTAGTTGGGTTTGTGTGTAATTTTGGTTTGCTTTGGCAATTAAAATGCTTACTTGCTTGTTCTTGATTATTACATGTGAATTGTGATGGGGCTGCAGTTGAGATTTTGGGTTATTTTTGATAATTTTGACTTAATTGTGGTTAATATCCTTCAAAACGCTTTGATCCCTATGATTTTTGTTGTTATCTGATATCTCTGACGCCTTTTTTGCTGTCATAGCCTTATAGAGATTCTTGATAGCCAAAGAGGAGCCACCATTCTGGTCAGCAAAAGAAAAGCCGCTAAAAAAATGCATCTATTGTATCAGTAGGATCTTGATTATTGCAATCAAAGTCCGAAGAAACATTGTTGTTGCTTGTGGTGGCTCGCACAAGCTGAAAGTACTAGTTCTGCTGAGACTGAGAGATGGAATGTGGAGATAAATGACAAGAAGTTGAAACAAACGTGGAATTGACGTGGAATTGATTAATGAAGATATGAGGGTGATGAAGAATGGGTTGTAAAAGAATGGAACTTCATGGGGAATTGATGTTCATCAAAAATCACGTGCCTTTAAATAATGCAATTGCCTGATGTGAAACCCATCATATGATAGTTATGCGTGATATGATAGGGTTGGTGCTGAGGAAAATGAAGATCTGGAGAGAGGGAAGAAGAAGATAATAATTAAAGAACAGGGGGGAGAGGGAGAGAGAGAGAGGAAAAATGCTTAAAGAAAAAAAAGTAATGAATAAAACATGAAATGACAAAATTACCCTTCAATATATGCCACCTATCTGACGCCGTAACGCCAACAGTGTTTTAGGTACTAAAGTTGGGTCGGGGTCCGAACTTCAGGTACCAAAGTGATCCTTTTTTTTTTCTCAGGTACTAAAGTTACTAATGGGCCAAAGGTCAGGTACTGTTTGCATTTTTTTCCCTAATTTTAACAAGTAACTCCTCATACATTCAAATTTTACACAATTTGATCTAAAATGAATATTTTACCCCTCACTTCCTTTTTTTTAATATATTTTTTTATTTATTTTAATTCTTCTCTCTCTTTTTTATATTATTTTTTCTACTTCTCTCTTTGTCACGCTCCTGATTTTTAACACAAGTAAAAATCGATATATAATCTCATAATTATACATGCGTGATGGTTTAGCCATCAATACAAAATACCTGGAAAACATTTTGTTTTTAAACCAAGTACATACTGATGCCCTGAACCCACTAATCAATACAGACTTGCTCTGTAGAGTCATATATTATACAAGTTTACAAATTAAATTGCCACAACAAAATAATAAGTAAATGCTCCTCAGAGCTTACTACAAGCGGAAGTCTTAACAACGGTAAAGTCACAAAATTGGCTTCCTATTGTAATGCTACCAGCATGCCATTTTAACGCACTATGGCGAATTCCAAAACCACATTCATTCCCTCTCCACTAGAAGCCTTTGTTATCAACATGATATCAAAGGTGAAAATCAATGAATCACTTTCCTATCCTCACCACAGAGTACAATTCGTCACCACTATAGCCCTTAAGATAAATTAAACCATCAATCAATAAATCAAGAAGAAAACAAGGCAATCACAATTCAAAACAAGCAAAACAATTCATGGTAACCCCAGCATATAGTTTAGTTCAGGAGATCACATTAAGTCAAGCAATTCAAGTCATATTAGTCATCGTAACCCCACGCTCTGACGTCCGTAGGTAGCCCCGACCATCACAGCAGTCTTCTCGATCATTATTAACTTAATAAAAATTCAACTCCGCTACCGAGCAGTCATCACACAGATCATCGCACAGATTCCACCGGTCATCACACAGATAGCCATCATCCTACTGATCATCACACAGATTCCACGGGTCATCACACAGATAGCAATGTCCGACTGATCATCACATAGATTTTTGCCGATCATCACACAGATTTCGCGGGTTATCATACAGATAGCAATGTCCGACTGATCATCACACATATTTTTTCCGGTCATCATACAGATAGCAATTATCTAGCTGGTCTTCACACAAATTTCGCCGGTCATACACAGATAGCAATCATCACAAAGATTCATCACACTGATGTCAGCGATTCATTACACAGATATTCCTACACAAGCTTTACATGACAATCATTGATACGCTCGAAATGAGTGCCAATTTAAACCTGTAAAATATAGTTGTTAGTATAGAATAAGCAGGGATCATTCAAGTCGGGAATTGAGGGTACAACATGTAACACACGAAATTAAAGAGACAAAGAATACATATTCACATGAAATTATAAAAACATATACAAGTTTACACGAATTCACAAGTACAAACATGCGTAAAATTCGAAACAACAAAGAATTAGAGAACAAGACATACATGTAGCACAAAATTAGAGAGCAAACAACAATAGAAAGCAACGAAATCTAAGTATATACACATACAATTCGAGACAAAGAGAGAAATACAACTTAGAATGTGTAGACACCTCTACTAGCAAGCTAGTTTGCTATCTCACCAAGCATAAGTAACACTCTCTTAGGGGGGCCCACAGGCCATGGTGGGACCCAACCGCGACATGCATCCCGTAGCCTAATGTCCAAGCTACGCCACGGTAGTTGGAAGGGGTCAATACCTCGCCAGGAATCCACCTTCCCGGCCTTGCCAAAACGGCTCCACAACATGCTTTCTAAGACTAGAATAGGGGTTTTTCATCCCACATATAAGAAAATGTAAATGAGAGGGGTTTCCTTACCTATAAAAGGGACCCCTCCTCCCACTTAAACTTCATCCCATTACATCTCTTGTAATCCCTTTGGGCAAGGCCCAAACACGCTAGTTAAGCTTTTAAGTGGACGTAGTATCCTGCTAAGGCGGGAGACGAACCATTATACTTCTTGTGTCTCCCTCTCTCTCTAAACGTTGATTAGAGTCACCGATTCTAAACATTAAAATTGGCGCCATCTGTGGGAAGCCGATACAATGGCTTCGTCACTTACCATGCGTTAAGTAAGCTTAACGAAGCTCAAAGAAATAATTTTCTTTTCTCTTTTTCTTTGAGTTATCTAATCTAGTTGCTCACTGAGCACTGATCTTTGATAAACAATCAATCTTCTTAGATCATCATTAGCTCCAAGTATAAGCAGCAACTTGTGCCCAACTTTGAACAACCTTCGTAACGGCAACTTGTGTCCAACGTTGATCAACAACAATTAATCTCATCCTTGACGTGCTTACAAGGTTTCAAGTAAAAATGAGGTCAACACCAACTTAAGGGTTGGTTAAAGCTAACCAAAAAATGGTCAATGCCGTAAACTCAAAAGAAAAAAAAAAAAAATCTCTGGACACCCAAAGATCTACTTTGGGCAATCTGCTTTCTCTCTTGTTGCACCCAGCCTTATCAGCAGCAAATTTCTCCCGCTAACAACCATCAAAGGCAAACTTCCTCCGCTGAGCAGCTTCGCTGCGTGGCATCTCCTCTGAGCAAGTGAGCAGCCTTCGAGCTTCACTAGTGAGCAGCCTCCACTGAGCAGCTTCCATTCGAACATCACCACTAGCCACCACTCTGCTAGACTCACTACCTCCTGACGGGTACCCAACGCCAATGCCCTATCCGCCAACAGCCTACCAAAAATGGCACCTCCAAGAAAGCCTATGTCGGGCCGGCAAGCTTTTGCCAAAGATGGCACCACTAAGCAAGTCTCTGTCAGGCCGGCACCGCCTCTGCCAAAGATGGTACCACCAAGCAAGCCTATGTTGGGCCGGCAAGCCTCTGCTAAAGATGGCACCACCAAGCAAGCCTCTGTCGGGCCGACACTGCTAGGCAAAGTGCACAATAGCAGCAACTCCCGCTATGCAGCACTCTGCTAAGAAAGCTCTTACAGCCGCTACAGCTAGGCCTACAGCCAGCGCAAAGCTCTGCTCTACAACTGAAAACCGTTGGGCAGCTACCGCTGACCAAGCTTTGCTGGTCTCCTCTGCTGACCAAGTTCAGCTGGGCGTCCTCCGTTGGCCACACTCCAATAGCCAATCACCGCTAGATGTTCTCTTTACACCTAGAAACACTGGTTGACGGCCGACACCCACCATCCGCTAGGCTTCAACGATCTTCTCTGTCAAGCAACACAGCCTAGCTCCAGTTCTTCCCTCCGCCAAGGAGTCGGCTTTTTCGGTCGAAGGTACCTATATCCATCCGATGAACACAGATTCTTGGCGTACAAAAATCTCAATCTGGGCATACAAAAATCTTTGTCCAATCGAGCTCCTCGGCGGTCATCTCTTGACAATCCTCTCCGGACATCACAGCTTGCACTTTCGCTGCAATCTTCCAAAAGAATGAAATCTTGCGGACACTGCTCTAGTAGCAAGCCATCTGCTATTATCAGGAACGAAACTAAGTCTTTACTTTTCGCTCACCTCCATAGGCACCATATATATGTTCGCTGGACTATTATCAAAGAACCACATGTCATGTATAATTTAATATTTTTATAAACTATAACTTGATTACACTTGTTGACCTGTATGCCTATTGGTATGTGCGTACAGCTCACCTGTCCACACATGGTTTGCCTTACACCTTATACATTTATGCATGCTAGGCATGTCTACTGGCCATGTGCCCAATTACTTAGCCCACATAATACTTAGTCCATAGGACATATGTCCATAGCTATCCAATTAATCACTTGCTGCATACCTTGACACATCTCTCAAATGTAGGCATGATTAGCTTGCAGTATTACATGCACCCACCGTCAGTTCTACTGGGCTCTGTGTAAATGTAACTTATCATTGATGATTCATTGCAGTATTACATACTCTTATGCTGGTGTTATACATGCAAATGTGCCTAATAAATAATCTAGGCTACCAGAAGTACTGGCTACTTAGCCACTTCGCTACACTTGCAAGTTTTTGTTTATATTGGTATATGTCTATAAAGGCTCCAGCGCCTACTACACACATGACTTATTTTGCTAAATTTGAAATTCATGATTGAAACATACAATCACACATGTCATTAAATACTACCTTGCTTATACACTTTGCTTCAAATCTTATCAAAGTATATACATAAGCTGTTAGTGTTGATTTTACATACCCATGTACTAATCACCTATTTTCATTTCAAGGGGAAATAATCACCAATCACATTTTCAAATTAGCAAAATCATCACCCTTCTACTAAGGTGCTTCGTCAGAGCAATGGAACGTTATGCTTGGACAACACCAACATGATTTGGGTACTTATATTAATCCCAACTCCAACTCGCTCCAAATCGGCATAAGATAAGTAACTATATCTTATCTTTTACGCTCCTACAACTAGAGTTATTGCCATGCCTATGCCGTGCTTTATATCTCAATGATCCTTAAGCATGTTTACAAAAGGCAAAAATGTTATTAGCAACCTTACTACAAGTACATGCTATACACATGCCATGCATAAATCAATTTAATGTGATACTTACTTAAACAAGCTATGCCACATCTAGAAGCTTGTGACACTTATGACTTAATTAAACATGCTAGGATAAACACTTGCAAACGGTTATGACTCGCTTGGGTATCGAGCATGCCCACGACTTGCTTGGGCCACTCCTCGCATGTTCGCACAACGCCTATCAGCTCAACTACACCAAACTTGCTCGAACATAACCTAACTAGCTCAAACATATCCAACATGCTTTAGTTAAGTTCTAAGTTCACAATGCTTCATAGCTTTCATCGAGAGCTACTCCCAAAATTTTTTTTGGACACCCACCACACTTGCCACTATCTATTGTGCATAAAAAATATTCACATGTACTATGTAAATATATTGGCTAGCCTCCGGGAACCATATTTTGTCAAACTTTCCCCACAGTAAACAGTCCCTAAACGAGTCTAGACTCCACGAGTCTATGGTCTACGACCAACCACCATGCGGCAAGGCAACGCCTCATAATGACAATGACCGCTACGCGGCATTACGGTTAAGTTTTTCTCCTCCGGGAAAGAGTAAAGGGACCGGACGCTCACGCCTTCACGGCAACCCCGAGCTTCCGCTCATGCCTTCTTAGCACCCTCGAACTTCCCGCTCACTGGCTCTAATGCTCATGCCTCCGCGGTACCCCCCCCTCACGAGCTCTAACGCTCAAGCCTTCCGGCACCCCCGAGCTTCCCCCTCACGAGCTCTCCACCTATGCCTTCCCGGCAACCCCGAGCTCTCAGCTCATGCCTTCCCGGCAACCCCGAGCTCTCAGCTCATGCCTTCCCGGTAACCCCGAGCTTTCCACTCATGCCTTCCTGACACCCCTGAGCTTTCACGCTCTTGCCTTCCTGCATTCCCAAGTTTTACACTCATATCCCCTCCACATAATACACATTAATGGAACATTGAATTCTTCTACCATTTGTCCTTTTGCAACAAATCGAATTCTTTTCGAGTTCCATTAATATGAGCGCAAACCAAACAAACACAAGCGTTCACGTATTCATTGTTCAAGAATTACAAACGCTTGCCATTCACGGCACTCATGCAACTTACACCGAGCATAACCTGGTCAACTCGACCTCGTTCGTCCTCTTGCAAGTACCACACGCATCATATGCTTATTCGCGATATTTTCACACAACCATAAGCGTTCTTGAGCCTATACATCATAAACCTTTTGCAACAAATCAAATTCTTTTCGAGTTCCATTAATATGAGCGCAAACCAAACAAACACAAGCGTTCACGTATTCATTGTTCAAGAATTACAAACGCTTGCCATTCACGGCACTCATGCAACTTACACCGAGCATAACCTGGTCAACTCGACCTCGTTCGTCCTCTTGCAAGTACCACACGCATCATATGCAATTCATATGCTTATTCGCGATATTTTCACACAACCATAAGCGTTCTTGAGCCTATACATCATAACCGATCATACTCGACTACATTCACATGTATACATCAACATGTATCATGCACATCATAAATTCGTATATGCAAATGTGAAGGAGTTGTGTCCTAAAACAATCATTTTGATATAATTATTATTGTAACAATTATTAATCAAAAAGGGCAAGTTTATTGTTCATTCCTTATATTTGATATTTGATTGAACAAGGTCCAAGGAATATGAGTTAAAGAGAAAGTAATCTAAAGAGTTAGATGTGTGAGACCTTTACTCTTTTACACTCTTATCCTAAAATGTTCCTCGTCATAGGATTATCATTTGGACATTGATAATCCGGAAAGACTATCACATACTATGTATGCTCAATATGGAGAATGATATGCCTCTTGTCATTTGTGTAGAGATACTAATACAAGTATGTGGGTGCTCTTATCTTGAAGAGTACACTGAACGCGATCGTTAGAGTTCTTGTATGGAGTTTTACTTACATGTCAAACTTGAAATCTAAATTGCAATAATACAAATTAGTCCTTTGACCTAAGACACCATGGTTGTCTTATGAGTGAGTGGATTAACTCTTGATGATGCAATAACATTATGTCCCTTAATGGATATGATTGATGCATTCATTGGTGTAATCAATTCGGTCATAGAGACATGTGAGTGTACAATAAGGAATCTCTAACCTTAAGTAAATAAGGTGTATGTTCAAAGATGTGATTCAAGAGTCTTTGGCCAAAGCATTGAATGAGATTAAAAAGGAGTTTCTAATCACATTTTACGAATCACATAAGAAAGGAAATCACATTAGGGGGTTTACATATCAATTCCATACCCCAATGATGTGATTTAGAACATCATATTAGAGAAAGACCGTATTGTATTGTAATTCCAATTGAATAGGTTATTCTATATTAACTTGGGTAGTCATGATATGTTGCAAGACGTCACTCATAACTTGTGAAGTCCCCGAGGATTAATAATCAATTATGATCCTAATAACAAGGGACACTACTAGAATAATGTCATCAGACATCACCACTATTAAATCGGTCAGGATTGCACCTGATGTTAAAAATCATGTCAACATCAGTTTGTGAAGAAACCGATTTCTATTATTATTATGGACATCAGTCACCAAAGAAACCGATGAGAAAAGTTTCGTACGAAAAATTTACATAAACGCGGAGGGACTAAGTTGAAAAATTTGAGAAACGCGGGACTTAAAATTTCATTCCCCCCACACTTAGTCACTTTATCTAAAAACTTTCGAACCTTAATCGATAGACTCTCACTCTGAGTCTCTGACTGCCTCCTTCGCGTCCCCGACCTCAGCTCCTTCTCCAACCTGAGCTGTTCTCTGCGTTCAGCTCTTTCTTTCTCGCTCTTCTCTGAAACCCTAGCGCTCTCCTCCCTTGCCTGCTCTCTTTCCACGGCTACTGTCTCTCCCTCATTGAACTACTGCTTCCGTCCCCTCACCTGCGCCATCGCCTCTGCCGGTGCTTCTCTTGCAACGCCACCACGTCGTTGCTCAGAGATACGAACCCCAACTGGTCCAACCTGCCTCCAAGGAGTTTATCCTTCTCGATTGGTGTGACTTCGAGCACCAAATGCCAGCGACGGAGGAACCAAACACAACCGCAATTACGACGGTGCAACTAGCATCAGGTACTCACTCATACACACTTTGTTCTTTGTTTATGGGTTTGCAGATTCCCGGTTCTTCCTGCGTTTGCAGATTCCCGGTTCTTCCTGCTCTCTCTCCGTCTCTTCTGATTTTTATTTCTTTTCAGAGTCTCTGAAAGATTTTGTTCAAGATCTAAGAATTCACTTGTTTGTGATGGTTAGTGATTTTAATATTGTTCTTTGTTTGATTTGAATTGACTGGGTTTACTTAGGTCTCTTTGCTTTGGAGAAATGGAGGCCACGATGCCCATTTGCAAGACTGTTACTCCAACTCCAGTGAGTGCCTATATTTTCTGAAGCTTATTTTGATTTGGATCTGGGTTTTGAATGTACAGTTGTGTTCGGATTAGTTGGAATTTGATGTATATATAGAAGTTCACTGGGAAAGCTTTCATTTTGGTTGATTAGAGCTTGTTTTTGATTCGTGATTTTGAAATTTTTGAGCAGAAAGTTGGTTTCTAGGGTTCTTTAGTGAAGTGGATTAGAAGTACCAATTTTAATTTGGTATCTTTTCTTATTTCTGTATGTATGGTGTGTTTCAGTTTAAGATGTGGATGAGGTTTCGGTGATTGAATCGTATATGCTTAGCTTCATTCATTTTTAGTTTTTGTTTCAATATTTTGAACCACCCTTTTGATGTGTGTGAAACACTGTTCTCAGAGATATTTTTTTGAGTGGTGAGTTTACATTGAATTAGGCTTGTTTGATAACTGGGAAAAGAAGACAGATTGATTCTTATTTGGGGGTTGAAAAAAAAAATGCAGTGATTCAGTTGGTTGGAGTGATCGAATCCAATTCCACACTCCCCCTGTGGGAGGATCTGATGAACTCAAATTTCTTGCATTTGGCGACATGGGAAAGGCTCCTCGTGATTCTTCTGTCGAGCATTATATTCAGGTATATGAATTGTGATGCTTTTTTAGTACTGCAGAAATTTAGACTCAAACAATAGTAATTGAGCATCGTTCTAACTCACAGCACAACATGTCATGTTTAATTTAGTAAATCAACATGGATAAAATTAGTAAAATGAGGGGGGGAAAAAGAAACTAACTATACAGTACATTGTTTTTCTTCTACGTACCTTGAAGGAAAAGAAAAGGCTGATTTTAATCTTGCGGCATGAATAGCCAGGATCCCTCTCAGTGATTGAGGCCGTGACAGATGAAATAAATTCCAGGAATGTAGACTCTGTCTTCCACATTGGAGATATAAGCTATGCCACTGGGTTTTTAGTTGAATGAGATTTTTTCCTTCACCAAATCAACCCTATTGCTTCTCGAGTTTCATACATGACAGCTATCGGGAACCATGAGAGGTACGTGTGCTCAGAAGACATGCTCTAGGAACTTAATTTGAAGTTCTCTGAGAGGCTTCGATACCATTTTATAGTATATCTAGCTATCTTGGTGTACATTGTTGGTACATTATCTAACAGCTCATTTTTTGGATCTAGTGGTTGTTTAACACGTACAAACAGACGACTTCAAGTATAATGTCATATTTTCTTGTTTACTTAATTCTATATATGCTTGCTTCTACACTTTTCAGGGACTATATAGAATCTGGATCAGTGTACATTCTTGCAGATTCAGGTGGGGAAGTTGGAGTTCCCTATGAGACTTACTTTCCCTATGAGACTTACTTTCCAATGCCAACCCCAGCAAAGGATAAACCATGGTATTCCATAGAACAAGGAAGCGTCCACATCACGATGATTTCAACAAAGCATGACTGGACCAAAAATTCTGAGCAGGTAAAGATGATTAAGCACTGGTCTATAGTATTCTACAGCTGTGCACTGCACTTCTATTTGCATTTGATGTTTTTTTATATGCTCTTGCAGTATCAATGGATGAAAAGGGACATGGCTTCAGTTGATCGATCTGAAACTCCTTGGTTGATATTTATGGGGTAAGTACTTAAATGCTTCAAAACTATTCAAGTTTATGTAATTTTTCTATAGGAACACCATACAATATAAATCAGTTCTTTCAACCGTTGGTTTCTGATTCACATCGGATCAGTTCGTGTGCATGACATACAGTTTGAACCACAGAAATTGTCTACTGTGCATAATTTGATCAATATCAATAGTTTATAACTGCTTGAAAGTGTTACCAGATCTTCACGCATAGTTTAATATTTTCAAATTGCAGGCATAGACCAATGTATACATCTGCCCCTGGATTCCTGAGTGTTGATGAGAAATTCGTTGACAAAGTTGAACCATTACTTCTGGCAAGCAAAGTAACATCCCAGACCTTCACCTAGCTAGTTATTGTTTTCTCTGTCATTTCTCAATGGGTTCCATTTTCTTTTCTAATATGGTTTTCTATTGGATTCTCTAGGTTTAAACATGGGATTTTAAATTTTTTTGTCATCTGCCCCTGGATTCCTGAGTGTTGATGAGAAATTCATTGACAAAGTTGAACCATTACTTCTGGCAAGCAAAGTAACATCACAGACCTTCCCCTAGCTAGTTAATGTTTTCTCTTTCATTTCTCAATGGGTTCCATTTTCTTTTCTAATATGGTTTTCTATTGGATTCTCTAGGTTGAAACATGGGATTTTAAATTTTTTTGCTGTCATGTACATGCTATTTGAAATTTGAACTAGGTTGATCTGGCGCTGTTTGGTCATGTCCATAACTACGAGCGAACCTGCTCCATTTATAAGAGCCAATGCATAAAATTGCCTTGAAAAGATGAGGCTGGGATCGACACATATGATCACAGCAACTACAGTGCCCCAGTGCAAGCCATAATTGGAATGGCTGGCTTTTCCTTGGACAAGTTTCCAAGCTCATGTCCATAACTACGAGCGAACCTGCTCCATTTATAAGAGCCAATGCATAAAATTGCCTTGAAAAGATGAGGCTGGGATCAACACATATGATCACATCAACTACAGTGCCCCAGTGCAAGCCATAATTGGAATGGCTGGCTTTTCCTTGGACAAGTTTCCAAGTGGTGTAAGTCCTTCTTGACTCTGTCATGTCTCTTTTCAAATATGTGCACTTAATTGTACAAGCATGTTCTTCATTGTTCTTTACATGGAATTGGGACTTCATTCAAACAGATTAACAATAATTGGAGTTTATCAAGGCATTCTGAATATGGTTCTCTCAGAGCGCATGCAACAAGGACAGATATCAAATTAGAGGTGAGTATGTATGAAAACTTGAGATTTGCGCTTCATACTGTAAGACACTTACGTATGGACTCAATGACATTTATCTAAGTGATTGTGATTAGGCATACCCCTGAAGTCCTAATGCAATCTCCATATTGAGATTAATATCTGATCTTATATTCATAAGTACTTGATTAATTATTTGCTTATCTACATAGGCAAGTAAGAGATAAATACTGATGATGATATAGAGGATCAGTCATAGTAAAACAGAGTCTCTCTTATGGGTAGAACTCTGTTGATGACACCTCTATATAAATGAGGTCCCTGTGAACTCTAATACACAAGTCTTCATCGTCTTGCCCCATAGAGAGACTCTTGGACTTTAGAGCTTCGCAGAAGATCTTGTTTGCACTATCTCTATTCCTGATCCATGGCTGCTCCAGGTACGTGACCATTAACTCCAATACATGTTTCATAACTACTACAAACATTTGAACATAACTGTATCTAAACTATTTGTTGGTGATCTTGGATGTTTGAATATAACTATACATGTATCTGCAGTAAAGCTTGATTGTGTTTATATTTTGTGTTTAATCTTTCACATACTTCATAGCATATATGTTAACTTCGAGTCTGCAAGAGTTTAAGATCGAATTTCAATGCGTTGATCCAAAAAATTCTCTCACGTTTGTTTTGTTTGTTTCAGTTTGTGAATGCAGACACAAGAAAAGTTGACGACAGCTTCCACATTACAAAAGCATAAGTTAGATAAATTGAATTTAACTGTGGCTTCCACAGTTTTTTCTTTAGTACAAGGCAAGATATATATTGCTCCCTTTAGTTAGATATGTAGATATGTAATTAAATTTGTAAAAGTACGAGGATGTCAGTTTATTGTAATAACTTGGTGTGGTGAAGGTTTCTTATGCCTTCGTGTTTGATTATGTTTTAGGTCAATGAAGCATCCAACTATACCCAAAGTTCCATATCCCCCCCAACATAAGAAGATCAAGTGCTGCTTGTCATGGAATTGTGATGAGCTCCTACTCTTGTCAAAGTGAAGCTTGAAGAAGACAAGAAAGACGCTTGCCTTATTTGTTTCCCACAGCCATGTTTATTGGATCATTATGAATAATTAATCCATTCCATTTTGTAGCCAAATTATTTTGTAGTACTTGAATTGGGGTTTTATTTTGTCCATTTTGTAAACTGTTAAGGATGATGATTTCAAATAAAATACCCCAATATTCAAATCACTCTTGTCAACGGTTGAAATTGCAATTTATAGCAGCAGTTACATATTTTGTGGACATCATCCTCTTTATAGAATCTGATGTCTAGCTATAAAGTTGAAATCAGTTTTAACCATAAAAACTGATGTCTAGTAATACAGATACATCCGTTCCAAAATGAAAATCGATGTTATTGAAATATACAGACATCAATTTTTTGTCGAAAACGATATGTTACTGAGTACCAGACATCAGTTTGAAAATGGAAATCGATGTTACTAAAATATACAGACATCGATTTTTTTGTCAAAAACGATATGTTACTGAGTACCAAACATCAGTTCCAAAATGGAAATCGATGTTACTAAAATATACAGACATCGATTTTTTGTCGAAAACGATATGTTACTGAGTACCAAACATCAGTTCCAAAATGGGAACTGATGTCTGTAACAGAATCAGTCATCGGTTCTTAAATCAATAACGATGTTAAAACGCAAACTTGTGTTGTGTAATCTATATTTCTTTAGGCATTAAATACAATAAAATGTGGGTTTAACAATAGTAAAACATGTAAGTTTGTTATCATTTAAACCTATTTACATCGATTTATAATTAGGAACCGATGTCTACACGAATACTAGACATCGGCTAAAAACCGATGTCTGCATTTTCCGGATCTTTCTAATCACCCACAAAGACATCGGTTGGGTTTTTGTTTCTCATCGGTTTTTGGCCGATGTCTGGGGCCATAATTCTAGTAGTGGGAGAATCAAAATAGAGTTTTGATTCGTAAACGAAATAGAATGGTTCTATAAAGTTCACTGCCTTGTTAATTAGAAGCTAAGAGATCGCACACCATATAAGTGGATCATTGAGATTGTATATGAAGAAGATTAAATAAGAGTTGGTTATGACCAAATAATTAATTAGATTTATTATTTGGACATAATTAGGTCTTTCAGGTGAAACCGAATCTATTGAGCCTAAACGATTGTCGGATTTTGGTGTGGACTCGGGGTTCACTAAGTGAGACTTGAATGAAAGCCCAAGACACATTTTTAGTGCTCAATAGCATGTAAAGACCAGCCAACATATTGTCTTTGTGAAAGTCAATATTTCACTTTTAGTAGTTGGAGTTATTTCTTATTATAAAAGGTGAAAGCATGGACAAGGGGTGTGATAATAAGTAAGTAAGAAGAGTGTGTCTTCAGACTATCATCTTTTAGTTGAAAAGAGAGAGAGTTCTCCATTTGTCCAAGCACAAGTTGGTGTTTTCACAAGGAAGGAAGAACACTTGAATATCTTCTTCCTTTCCTTTCATCTTCTTCATCTCTTGATTCACTTGGTGAAGATCCTTAGAGGCCACATCCTTTTGTGGCTCTGCTTGCAACATCAAGGAGGAGTCTACTAGCACGAGAAGGAGTTCTCAATCCAAGGTGCTTCAAGGTGGAGGAAACACACACAAGGAGAGATCAAGGAGATGAACTTTGGTGGTTCACTTGGATCGGATTGAGATCACGCTCCAAGGGTGAGTAGAGCATAAACTTCCTCTTTGTTCTTCCTTACTAAGCATGCTTTGTTTATATACATATCATAATAAGCCAAGATCATGGGTTAAAGGAATGTGTTTTAAACAGTTAGTAGTTTAATGGTTAAACTAATTCCGCACTAATTAAAAAGTTTTGAAATCCATCCCTTTCTACACATTGCATATCAACGCAACTCACATACATTGCCCAATACAACAAGCATTCTACATATGCGCGCTTTTGTCTTTGTTGTGCAGGTTAACGAGTCATTTCTTGCTTATGGAGTTCGGGGACTTGTAGGGGCTAAGCGCCTCTCAGACGTTACTTATGCTTGATGACATCATGTTTATAACTCCCCAACCAAGAAGCTTCTCTTACTTGGGGACTTCGGGGACTTGTAGATACCTCTACTAGCAAGCTAGTTTGCTATCTCACCAAGCATAAGTAACACCCTCTTAGGGGGGCCCACAAGCCATGGTGGGACCCAACAGCGACATGCATCCCGTAGTCCGATGTCCAAGCTACTCTACGGTAGTCGGAAGCGGCCAATACCTCGTTGGGAACCCACCTTCCTGGCCTTGCCAAAACGCCTCCACAACATGCTTTCTAAGACTAGAATAGGGTTTTTGCATCCTATATCTAAGAAAATGTAAATGAGAGGGGTTCCCTTACCTATAAAAGGGACCCTTCCTCCCACTTAACTCCATCCCATTACATCTCTTGTAATCCCTTTAGGCCGCAAGGCCCAAACACGCTAGTTAAGCCTTTAAGTGGAAAAATTTTCGCGGCAGACGAACCACTATACTTCTTGTGTCTCCCTCTCTCTCTCTCTCTCTCTCTCTCTCTCTCTCTCTCTCTTACTCTCTGTCTCTCTCTCTTACTCTCTCTCTCTAAACATTAATTAGAGTCACCGATTCTTAACATTAACAGAATGAGTTTTAGATATCCTAATCCTACTTATATACATTTTATAAGTCATACAGTCACATTAGGAATCCGTATACAACAAGGATTACGAGTTATGAAGGTTCTAAAGATCGCTAGGGGTTAGTATACCTCATTCTCAACAACTCACTCCCACCATTCTTTTAATCCAAACCAAATCCACTGAGATAAACATCAGTGCGACACGAAGAGAGAGAGAGAACATCAGTGCGGCAGTTTATCAGATAAACAAAATCAATACCAAGAGAGAACTTACGGGGGGAGATAGAAAGAAAGTGACCGAGTATTCGAGTAGAAAGAGAGAATGAGGGATGTTAGAGTCAGATTGGCAGCCCAGAGCCTTGAACGCCTCTAGATCTGAAGAGAGAGAGGCGTCGAGATTTGAGGTGAGATAGATGGATTTGCCGACCCGCCTAACCGCCATGCCCGCCCAGAATGCCTAGGCGCTCGTCAAGCTCATCTAAGGGTCCAACTAACTTAAAAAGCAATTTTTTGAGCGACTACCCTCTAATCGTGGCGGCCACTCACCTTCCAGCCCCTAGGAGCCGCCTAGGCGGTCGCCTAGAGCGTTTTTTAGAACACTGCTAGTCATACACTAATTAGGAAACCAAATACAAGTAGGAAACAAATTCTAATCCAAGTCAAACAAGGAATCCATGTACAAAACTAATTCTAACTACTTTTCCTAAAAAACACCAAGAGAATCCCTAAATTTTAGCAATCCCTAAAAAACACAAAACAAATTCCTAAAAACCACCAAACTAATTCCTACAAAGCACCAAAGTAATTTTCGGCAAAAGATTAATTCCTAAGCTATATTTTACAAATTAACAACAATATTTTCAGATTATAACTTGATTATTTATGTTAACATGCAATCCTAGAAACCTAAAACCGATTTATACATATACATAACAAGAAAACGTTAAAGAAAAGGGGGTTTTGAAGATCAAACTATAAATTTTCAGGAAATAATGAAGAACAAAAATGTTTTATATACATAGGTGGGAAAAGAAAAACTTTTGGAAAACAATTTATTAAGAACCATTCAAGATCAATCCATTAATTCGTGCAATCTTTTTATCTTATTAATTACCATGGAACGTTATCAACCAAGAAATAAAGATCAAAGCAACCAATGTCCCTTATTTTACTTTCCTTTATACAATTGATCAAGCAAAGCGCTCAAACAATATATTTTGAAGACAAGTATCACACAATCAAAGCAACTTGTAATCTCATGTTTTCGAATCATTAAGTTCATGTGAAAGTTTGGTTAATAATCATGCAAATCCGAGTACTCAAAGCAAGTCAATTGAATGCATGTACAATCTGATTTCAACTTATGTCCTAAGCCTTTACTACTCAATTGAATTAGGGTTACAAAGCATAAACCTAATTACTAGCTCCAATTACATGCAATCATTCTAAGTTTCGGACCAAAGAACAAGAACACATAAAAGATTTCAATCAAACAAAATTGGATCATCATTCCATATATTCGGCAACTAACAAAGATCAAAGACACATAAACTAATAAACATTGAAAACAAAATCAAAATTGCATCCAAAAATCAGATTACATTCTCATGGTTTCGGTTTTACACAAAAGAAATCAAAAGCAGAATTTATATCTAAAAGAACACTAAACCGTGAAGAAAACATATGGAAGGTAGTATGAGCAACCCTTAGTCATGTCCCAAAGATCCAAAGCATCTCCAAGGTGGTGGCACAAGGTAGAATTCACGGTAAAAGTGGAGGATGGCACGGCTAGGAACTTGAAGATGTGAAAAACCTGAAAACTTAAGAGCACAATTGAGAAATCGAAATTGTGGAGAAAAATTGTAACATTGCAATGTCAAATACACAAGGTAGTTATATTGAGACGTCATAATGCTCTCCCAATTCGTTTATACTTGAGTTCTCCTAAGTTGTGTTGATTCGGGATTTCCTTCTAATTTCCACATTATCAAACTTGCGTCACAACCCCTAAACCATGTCCTTCTTGCCTTAGTTGAAGTTGAGGCATCAAGAACCATGTAGAACCTTCAAGAATATCACGGCAATTTCCAATCCTTTTCCATTACGGATTCCAACTCCATTTTCTTCTCAAAACTGAATCCTTTATGTATTCTTCTTTATGTGCTGATGCGCCTGAAAGCAAGCGCATAATTTAACCCTGAAAATATCGTTAGTAGTATAAGCAAATAGGGATCGTTCTATTCCGGGGATTGAGGGTACACATGTAATTGCAAAAACAATTAATTAATTAATAAAAGTAAAAAGTATTATTTACAAAAATAAAACAAAGAAAAGAAATATATACAAGTAAACACAAATAAGGGGGGATTAGGATTCTTAAAATTAAAATTAAAATAAATAAAATAAAGAAAACGTAAAAACATATATACAAGGGTGGAACTCAAGGAACAAAGATCAAAACCAATTCCATGTAATCAAATTCGATTCAAACCCTATAATTGTTCTTCCAAGTCATGAGAAAGGAGTTGATGATGTGAAACATTCGAAAGCAAATGATTTCCCATATTTTACTTTTCAATGCTAATTAACCTAAGCGAAAGCACCTAGATCAATCCTATCAAACATGCATTCAAGCACTAGAAAGCTAGTTAATCATAACATGTTTAAAGCATTACACATAGAGAAAGGCTATCAACTCAAGTGTATAACTTAGTTATGGAAAAGTCCACCTAATTGCAATCATCTTCAATTAAATTCGATTCTTGTCCAGAACCTTTACTACTTTTGATTCAAGTTACACAAAGCAAAAAGTTGATTCATGTTCTTAAACCTAGCACCAATTACATGCAAATCCTATAAGTGTCGACCCAAATAAGATAAACATATAAAAGTTTTCTGTAAAGCAAATTTAATCGAACAAACTCACATAAGCAACTTAGAATCACAATTATAGAATTCGAAAACTTTATTGTTAACTAGAAACAAGTTCATACGAAATCAAACAAGGAAACCAAAAAGGTTACAAGGAAAAGGAACGAATTACACCGTGAGTGGAGATGGAGATGGAGAGCTAGATGGTTGGATCTTGAATCTTGGAAGCAAGCCTTCAAGGTGGATGATGGAGGATATGATCTTCACGGCTCCTTCTTCTTCTTCCTCTCCTTGCTTGAAAAAGCAGAACTTTGCAACTAGAGAATGGAGAGAATTTTTCTGAATGAAGAGGTGTTGTGGTGTTGTTGTTGTTGTTGTGATGGTGTGTAACCCGCTCTCAACGTCAAAGAGGTGGGTATATATAGGAGCACGACTAGGATTCACAAAGCAATCAGAAATTTCCACATAGCTTCCACCAATAGGAATTCGCCAAGTAAGCCTTGTGATGTGGTCCAACCAATCATAGAATGCC
>BDJD01000361.1:40852-80227 GCA_002564525.1 Rosa multiflora | reverse complement strand
ATGCCAAGTAAGCCTTGTGATGTGTTCCAACCAATCAAAATTCTCTAAAATACCTCCCTAATATTTAATTGCCGAATTTCCTTGAAATTATTCTGATTTTCTTCATGAATTTCGGCCAACATTCCTTTAGGGAATTTAGGGATGAATCTAGATGCCTTTTTAGCTTTTCCTTGGTGCACACATATTTTCCTTCCGTAAATATCTCCCTTGAATCTCTCTTGGCGTCATCTCCTTGATTATTTTTGATTTTCACGTTGGCAAAAAAAAACTCTTCCTTGATTCTCTCCTTGCCATGTCATCTTCATGAAGCTTCTCTTTCCATTTATGAACTCAATTCAGCTTATTTATTCCAAAAACCTGAAAATAGAAGCTTTCTAAAATAAGAAATGGAAACTTTCTTAAACTAAAATGGAAACTTTCTAAAAATGGAAAATACAAACTACAAAACGGAAACTTTCTACAATTAGGAACTTTCCCATTCGAAGAATGGAAACTTTCCTAAACAGAGTTTTATTAAGGAAATAACGCAGAAAATATAGGGAAATAACAGTTAAAACGTCGCATTAAAATGCTCCTATCATGTGCACGGCTTGTGACCTTCATGGGATGTTCTAGACACTTCTTGAGTCTTCCATGGAAGTTGGTGAGAAGTAGAAATGTTACCTACCTCAACTTGTAAGCTAGTTTTCATGGTAGAATGATCACCGGCTACGGTCTGGTTTTGCTGGCAATGGAGGACCAATCTCAGATTCAAACTATGAAAAGTCAGGGCTCGGATGAGAGTTTATTTTTCTTGTTTGAAAAGACAGTTTATCTTCCTTCATTCTTACAAAGCTGAAATGTAAAACACTGTTAAGTTACTCTTTTCTTAGTTCGCTGTAATAGTTCTTGCTATTCTCAATTCAGGGCATCTGTAAGTCTTCCTACCAACTCAAAAAATTGATTTTTGTAACCACTGTCCTTTTTGTTTAGTTTTCAATTGATTGAGGTCATGGATTTATGTCAAAATAGAAAAAAGAGTGTCATGGCTAGATTGAAATGGATTTATGTGTTGGGGTTTTGTTTTCCTTGTTGTTTGACAAGTACTCTTTCTTCTTTCAATTAAAACTGATTTGGGTTTTGGGGTTTTGAGTTGGATAATTGTTCTTCTGTTTTGTAACATGTTTCTTATGTTTTGTTGGCCGTGATAGGGAAACACAATCAGCAGACTGATATTGGTATGTTTCTTTCACCTAACGGTACATTAATCTTAGAGACTAATCCAGGATCTAAATGAGCAAGTTTTGTATTAAAGCAAATATTTGTTTGGCTAAATGATTGTGGAATTTCCAATCTGGACCTTAACTTTAACAGTTTTAGTAGGCATAGATTAGGCTCTATAGTTGTTCACCTCCTTTCATATAATTTAAATGCTTTCCTGACTTACAGGACACAAGAACTATTGTTGGGAACAATTAGGCAAAAGTTATTGTTCAGTTCTAACTTTAATACATCTGTTACTTGTATAAAAGGAAAACAGTATGAAATCTTTGTCTTTGTGCAAGACTTTCCTCTCTTTTAGAAATGTAACTTTCACACATGGTCTTCGCAGGGAACCAACTTGCAATTGGCAAGGAAACAAGAAGGTGACTTGGTGTGATATCCCGTACCTGATTTTGGAGCCTATTAGATTTTCTATCTATGAGTTAGACCTTTTTATATTCTTAATTCTTATTCTTTTCTTCCTTTTGTGGTAGTTTCTTTAGTTAGTTCTATATATATATATATATTATCCAGAGCGGAGCTCCGCTATGAAATTAACTTGTGAAGTTCTAGTTTTGGGTCACTTTTTGGTCACATATCCACATCTCGACCGTTCAGTTTTTAGGTACTAGTGTACAGATCATCTCTGCAAATTTTTAGTCAAATTGATGATCGTTAAGGTATCTAACTCACTTAAACTATTGGATGGACTGAATTTGTCAACCTGAACCGTACTAGCTTTAAGGCAATTATCAATGTCTTAACGATCATCATTTTGGCTGAAAATTTGCAGAGACGATCTATACACTAGTACCTAAAAACTGAACGGTCGAGATAGGGATGTGCGCCAAAAAAGTGACCCAAAGCTCGAACTTCACACGTTAATTTTCAAAGCTGAGCTCCGCTATGGATAGGATCTGTGTATATATATATATATGTATGTATATATATATATATATATATATTTGGTTATTAGATAATGGTTTTAGTTGATCACTTTTGTTATATTGTGCTTGCTATTGTGAATTTTCAAAGCTGAGCTCCGCTATGGATAGGATCTGTGTATATATATATATATGTATGTATATATATATATATATATATATATATTTGGTGATTAGATAATGGTTTTAGTTTATCACTTTTGTTATATTGTGCTTGCTATTGTGTGGACTGAAACAAGGCTTCTTTTTCTTTTTTTCTTTAAAGTTTGCTCTTATAATTGCTTGACGTGGCTAGAGTTTAGAAAGTCACCAAACTAGTTTACCTTTTGGCTATTCAAACGTTGTTCTTATCTGAACTTGTAAAGGGAGGGTACTGGAGCTTTTAGGAGTGGGTAGAGAACTTGCTTTGGACAGGAAATTAGGTCGGAGAAGAGAATAAATGATAAGAATTGAGTTTGGTTTGGGTATTGACGAAACTATGGCGAGATCAATCTTTTTGGTTTCTCAACGGATTTTGAAGGTTAATTTCCTTCTTTCTTCATTTTGTTTTGACTCTTGAAAGAAGAGCTGGAACCTTGTTATTTGTAGTGAGATTTTGTAAGTTTTCTTTTGTTGTTCAGTATCAATTTTTCATGCACACAAGGTGTTTGACAAAATGATTCTAAATTGCTTTATTCTGGTTACCATGCAGTCTTGGAGTATTTTTATTCATTACTTTTGGTTGTTTATCTTACTAAGTCATGAATAACTATTCAATTAAAGACTTCTAAGGTTGGGTAATTTTGTGTGTTTTGAAGGACCTATTTTGTGGTTAGAAGACCTATTTTGTACCAGGTGAAGTCTTACCAAAAGAAGCTACCAACTATATGTTGATTTTGTTAAACTTTACCTTTATCGAGAGTGTAATCATACTCTAAAACTTCTGAATGTGTGTTGGATTATATATATGTGTGGGTGTTTAAACTTGTATATTGTATATATGCAGAGATTGCAAGCATGTTGATATCATTGTAGGAAAAATTTAGAAAGTAAAGTTCCAGATATTGCAAAATCTGGATTTACATAGGCATGGTTGTTTCCATCAGCTCATTCCTTTGCCCCGGAAGGTTGGTGCGTGAAATTCATGAAGTTGATTTTTATTCTTTCTGCATATAGATGACCGGATCATTGTTTCCACTTTGCTTTCCTCATATTGTAGGTTACCTCCCTCAGAACATATATTCCCTCAATTCTAAATATGGATCTGAGCACCAATTAAAAGGTTTACTACAAAAAATTGGGTTACCTCCCTCAGAACATATATTCCCTCAATTCTAAATATGGATCTGAGCACCAATTAAAAGGTTTACTACAAAAAATTGGGTTACCTCCCTCAGAACATATATTCCCTCAATTCTAAATATGGATCTGAGCACCAATTAAAAGGTTTACTACAAAAAATTGGGTTACCTCCCTCAGAACATATATTCCCTCAATTCTAAATATGGATCTGAGCACCAATTAAAAGGTTTACTACAAAAAATTGGGTTACCTCCCTCAGAACATATATTCCATTGAATTGGGTTTATTTATTTACAGCTTACTCTGTTTTGTGTTTCCGAATATTCAATTAGTTATGCAGCTAAATATGTGAAGGAGTATATTGAAGGAGCAAAACTAATTTTTTCCGTTGGGGAGTATTGGGATTCTTCCAACTACAATGGTCATGGTTTGGACTACAACCAAGGTATAATATGGAGATTATGTAATCCCTAGGGGAAGCCACCAAGTGTAATGCAGTAGTACAGCTAGCTAGTTCCTATATTTAACTTGTATCTAGTAGAAATTCCTCCTTCATTAAGTATTTGGATTTGTCTACAGATTCAGATTAGTAGATATGGGCCATTTTGAACTGATGCTCATGATTAGGTTTGTGTACATGAGACAATGGTGGATTAGTGAAAATTGCAATGAATGATTTTGGATGTGTATTTTATGGTTTTATGAATGGGCAATGCATGCATACCAATTGTAACGGGGGACTACCAATATGTGTTATCTCAAATTGCAAGCTACAACAAAGCACACCAAAATGTGTGGTTGCAGCTGAACAAAAACAACACAAAAAACAATTAGAAGTCTATTGTCTTTTTGGCATTGGGACCACAGAAAATTATAGTCTAAATGGCAAAACAACAACATAAGTTAGACGAAAGTGTTGGTTAAAGCGAATAATAACAACAAATAAGTGTGGTTGGAATTAATAAAATACCTAATAAAAGACCTTTCACATAACACTTAAGTGTCGTATGAATGTACCCTAGACAGACATTTAATTGTAGTATGAAATACTTTATGACCACATAAATCTGTCTTGCAAATATGATTCACACAATAGATTTTATATAAGACTGTGGTTGTTTTTCTTCTCAGACAACACAAAACTATTGTGTTACCGCTTTTAAGGATACAGATCACATTGGTCCCGAAATGCAAAACTCATCAGACGACACAAGACTTTTATTTGTTTCTGTCGTCTGAAGAATCAGACGACATAACACTTCTGTCGTCTGATACCCCCAAGACACGACACCGTACTAGACGACATATTTTAGTTCGTTCAGACGACAGAACTGTTCTGTCGTCTGAAGGCCTTTTTGGCATAATACCTCTTAAAGGTAACATACATCACTAAAGTAATAAAATCATATTATTTCAACTCACATGAATTATAATATGAAAATCAAGTCCCTCCTCAGACAATTAAAAGAAAGAATACACCCTAAACTCTCTTTTAAAAACATGTACTCACGAGTCGCAAGTAACCTACTTGTTACCCCCCATGATGTACACTGACAGATAAACTAGAGCTCTAACTGAATTGTAACTATACCCCGGCCAAGGGCATGGTATAGTTTTCAAAGCTCAACTCTTATCTCAAAAATAATATAGAAATTAATTTTGAAATATTGTTTTCACCCCTTAAACCACCAGCACAATTTGACAAGTAAAACTCTCAAATACTAAACGTCAATAATGTAATTGTTTCCATTCAAAAGAACCAAAATTCATTCATTCATCAGGTGAAAATTAAATCACAACAATAGCACCATCGAGCTCACAGAACATGTTATTTTCACCTGCACTGACGCACTGATATACGTGTGTGTGTACGTGTGTGTGTGTGTGTGTGTGTGTGTATTACGTAGTCACCCACTCATGAATGCTACTAATACCAACTATAGTTCACAAATACAAAACCCGTGAAAAATCATTTTTATAATAAAACATTATTTTACTTACTTATGAGCTGTTGACGATCAAGTTCATGTAATTTTAAAACAAATATTTATTTCCAAAAACGATTTCACAATTTAATAAATAATTTCAAATAATAAAGCAACTCCGTTCATATATGAACCTTGTGTGATTTACTCACCTCTGAATCCTGCTGCGTCTTCTCTTACAGCCAAGATAAAGCACAGAACGTTCTCCGTCAATCACCTAAGTAAAATAGGTCTCAGCTTAGGACACGAATCACCAAGAGATTAAAGTTTGAATCCCTTATATGAACTAAAACCCAAAAGTAACTCCAATCGAGGCGAAACTTCATCAGAGACCACCCAAAGTCTCTTGAATACTTCTACGATCGCTATAACAAAACTACAAATTGATCGATCAGCTGGATTCTCACGGATCGAAAAACAAGATAATCAAAACCACTAAAAACCCTAACATTTTCATATGATCTCTGAAAATTACATATCATATATCAAAATACTCATATCGACGAGTAGATGATAAATGAAACATGAAACTGCCACTGGCATGGCTAGACGCGCCGCCACAGACAGTTGCATGTGCACCGCATGCACCATCGGCCAAACTCAAAACCACCTTAATTCAACCGCCCAAAATGGAGTGCAAACAACAAGGATCAACTTTAATACCTAGGACTTGAGCCAACTCGGCCTAGATCGCCACCGCAAGCTAGAGATTACTGTTCACCTTGAGTTGCAGTTATCCACTGAAAATCAATCGAAACCACAACCAAGGATTGAAAGAGGAGGTTCCCACAAGAAAAACAAGTCCGGTTTGAAGCATTGTCGTCGCCGGAGGAGCGTGTTCCAATCGTGTCTGACAGCTCTCACCTTCGCTGCTTCTATGTGCTGCCATAAATGAGAATCGGTGCAATCCACCACCGTAGGGAGGATGATGGCACTAGTCTGAGTGGTTCTGGACCGGTGGCATTGCCAGAGACGACTAGAAATGGTAGGCGTAGTGGGGTCGGGTCGAATGGGATCCGCGTCAAATTAGGGTTTCCTGGAGGAGAGAGAACGGAGCTTTTGGGTTTCCAATTTTGGAAACTTTCCAAAAATAACAAGAAATGATTTTCTAATTTGAGAAATTTCTATTTATAGTAATTTCTAAAAATAGTAGAAACATCTACTGACCATAACTTCTTTATACGTACTCCGATTAATCACGTTCCACATATCAACGGACTCATATCGACGCACTTTACGATTTCCATGAAGGAAGTTTCCCCAAAATCGCAACAAATAAAAAGTCATCTCTTTGATCCCTCGAAAATAAAACATTTCGAGTAATTATTCGTCTGAAACACTTCCGCTCCACCCTCAAACCACAAAATCGTACTGATGATCACTTTATTAATTGTAGGAAATTCTAAGAAATTAATAACAAATTTTCAGGGTATTACATTATATAAAGCATAAGTAATTTTAACACTTAAAACAAGAAAGAACATGGTTAGGCATACCAAATAAATTAGATTTGATAAGAGTTAGCTTACCTTCTCTGGAAAGAGGTAGAAGCTCTTGCCATTTTCTTTTGCAATTTTAAGAGAACATTAGAAGTATAAATAGGATCCTTATTTTTTTCTAAGGAAATGATAATTAAGATCATATATACATGTCTAATGTTAGATTAGGTCATACAAAATAATTTATGTTAAATCAATCCATCTCTAGGCCTCATCAAAAAGCCTGCAAAAGCCCGCCTCGGTGGGTAGATGGAGACCAGCCAAAAAGCCCGCAAAAACCCGGCCAGCTAAGCCCTGCCCGTAAACTATAATAATTTATGTTAAATCAATCCATCTCTAGGCCTCATCAAAAAGCCTGCAAAAGCCCGCCTCGGTGGGTAGATGGAGACCAACCAAAAAGCCCGCAAAAACCCGGCCAGCTAAGCCCTGCCCATAAACTATTATATATATATATATATATATATGTATGTTGATGTGCTCAAATTTTCTTATATTTCTATGCCTCTTTCTCTTGGAGTCTTGGTATATATGTTTAGTTCTCCTTATTTATGGTTCATTTACGTTAGTTTAGTGTCTTTGTAGGTGTGTTTCAAAGAAAAAAGAAAATAAGCTAAGCTGAGCTAACTAACACAGAAAACTGTTGTGCAGAACACCTAACTTCGCTGAATTACTAGGAACTACTCGGATGGACTTAGGAGTTGTACTCTATATGTATGGAAAGCCCTATGTGTCTATTTTCTGAGAAAATTTACGGTTTCGATTCTGACTTTTATAGAAGGAGTTATGGCAATTTAAGTGAAGGAAGTTCAACTTGGACGGGAATCTGCAACATCTTTTACAAGTTCATGTCTAGAACCTAACTTCGCTGAATTACTGGAAACTGCTCGGATGGAATTAGAGGCTATACCCTATATGCACGGAAAGCCCCATGTGTCTAGTTTCTGAGGAATTTTACAGTTTGCGATTCCGACTTTTCTAGAAGGAGTTATGGCAATTTAAGTGAAGGCAGTTCAGCTTGGACGGGAATCTGCAACATCTTTTACAAGTTCATGTCTAGAACCTAACTTCGCTGAATTACTGGAAACTGTTCGGATGGAATTAGAGGCTATACCCTATATGCATGGAAAGCCCCATGTGTCTAGTTTCTGAGGAATTTTACAGTTTGCGATTCTGACTTTTCTAGAAGGAGTTATGGCAATTTAAGTGAAGGCAGTTCAGCTTGGACGGGAATCTGCAACATCTTTTACAAGTTCATGTCTAGAAGGCCCAACACATATATTTGGAAATCTTCAGTGTGCCGCATCATCATTATTGAAGATTTTGGACTTTTAGACATGTTTATATATGTGTGTGTTTATATATATATATATATATATATATGTATATGTTATATGTGTGTGTGTGTGTGTGTATCTTTGTGTGAGTGTGAATTTGTTGTAATTTGGCTTTTGGTGAAATTGGAAGTTCTCATACTTCTATATAGAATATGTGCATATATATTCTACATGTCATGAATACGGTTGACCGATTCGATCGGATTAGAAAATATGGTGAAATTAGCTAAATTTTTTACCACACTCATAATTTATTATAATAATCTCATCTAACAGTCGAGTTTTCCATTTTATTTGAATTGATAGAGGTTGCCTTTTGGAGTGTATGATGTATAGATATAGGTTTATAAGAGTAACTAAGTTTGACCTAGTTGATCGAATTTGAAACGAGACCCAGATTGGCTGGATTTTCTACAACCGCTATAAAACATTGCAATCTCTCCATCGAGCGGTTGGTTTCTCCGAATTCATTTTCTACTTCATGGTTACTTTAGAATGAACCTCAACAATTAAATGCAATGTATAAGTCATACAACTTTAGGTGACAAATTGGTATAGGCCAACGTATTAGTAATTAAATTGAAATTTTTATCTTATGTCCACGCACATCCATTGATGGAACATTTACATACTTGATGAGAAAAAATAAGCATGTTTCGCGGTCGTCATGTCATCGGTCAACTAAGAAGACATGTAAGTGACAACGGTTGACCAATTCGATAGGATTCGAAAATATGGTGAAATTGGCTAAATTTTTTACCACACTCATAATTTATTGTAATAATCACATCCACCGGTCGTTTTTTTTCATTTTATTTGAATTTATAGAGGTGCTCTTTGGAGTGTATGATATATAAATATAGGTTTATAAGAGTAACGAAGTTTGACCTAGTTGATCGAATTCGAAACGAGAACTAAATTGGCTGAATTTTTTACAACCACCACAAAACATTACAATCTCTCCATCAAGCGGTTGGTTTCTCCAAATTCATCTTCCACTTCATGGTTGTTTAGAATGGACCTCAACAATTTAAATGCAATGTATAAGTCATACAACTTTAGGAGGCAAATTAGTATAGGCCAACGTATTTGTAATTAAAAATTGAAATTTTTATCTTATGTCCACACACATCCATCGATGAAATATTTACAAACGTGATGTAAAAAAATAAGTAAGTTTTGCACTCATCACGCCATCGGTCAACCAAGAAAACATGCAAGTGACTATAGTTGACTAATCCGGTTCGAAACTATGGTGAAATTGACTAAATTTTTAACCACACGTATAATTTATATTAATAATCACATCTAACGGTCGGTTTTCCTATTTTATTTGGATTGCTAGAGGTTGCTCTTTGGAGTGTATGATATATAAATATAGATTTATAAAAAATTAGTGTCTTTAAAAATTTATTTATAAATAAATTAGTGTATATATATATAAATATAGATTTTTTTTGGGTACAATATAGATTTGTTCCGTTTGGTTGTATTTGATCATTATCCAATGAATTTTCAAAGCTTGATTAAAAAAAAAAATATTAGTGTGTTTAAATATTTATTTATAAATAAAGCCCGCAAGACCCGCTATATATGGACGGGCTTGGATCCTTTGATTTACAATAAATCCCGGCCCGGCCCGGCCCGCCATTATTTAAAAATGTAACAAGGCCCCGCCCGGTCCAAGCCCTCCATGAATGGGCCCGGCCCGGCCCGTTGACGAGGCCTATCCATCTCTTAGCAACCTGACATTATAAACAACAAAAATTACAAAAGATGCCACTGGCACCTCTCTCTCTCCCTCGTCTTTAGTCCCACCTAACACAATCACCGGCGAGTAGGTAGAAATCGGGTCAGGCCTGGACCTAGCAAAATTCTTGATGCTGAGGTAGGAGTTGTCGGAGTCGAACAAAAGGATATAGGTTTTAAGGTCGAGGTTGAGGAGGGCGATGCTGACAGGAGCCGCCCCAGATTTCACTTTGAAATCCGAAGTGGCCCTGCGGGACCCACTTTTAAAGGAGATTTTACTGAAAAATTTCGGCAGAACCTCCCCAACAAATAGGCAACCAAAACCAGTAAGAAACCAAAAACACTTCTAATAACCCAACCGGATCCTCCTGGAGCCGCCTTGCTCCCATAATCCAACCAACTCGAACTCAAAGATAATAGTAGTATTTCAAATATTTAAAGTCCAACTAAACTCCAGAAATAAAATACATCAATTCACCAAAGTTAGGTTATAGACCTCAAATATAATTCATTACAAGTTTGGGTCACAATTCCCATAGTAATCAGAGCAGTCTAAAAGAAATAGGAAGTGATATAAAGTTCAGTAGGTTTAACAGGTAACCTACTATACGAGATAATGGAAGCCGGTGCGGTCACTATGGCTCACTCCTAAAGCGCCGAGCAGAAACGTTGTAAACTGGGCATTTCAAACCGAAGGGCCTAGGGGAAAGTATTGAAAACACGTTAGCGTGAGTGGACAAAAAGTTAAATAAGTATAACATAAGAAAAGAAATAAAGAGTTGATACCTTCCCACAATTTAGTTTGGAAAAAAATAACTTTCTGATGCATGCAAGGTTTAGAAATCTTAATTAATTCATTAACTTCAAGGGAGCGTGAGAAAAGGAAATAATCCAGCCCGCTAAAGTAAATAAATAGATAATATGGGGAAGAGATTTCACCATATGGGTAAATGAGCCCCTCAGGCTCTACCTACCCTCGACTGCCACTCACACATAGATTGTGTGAGGAGGAGAACTAATAACCTCGACTACCACTCACGTGAGGAGGAGAATAAGCTACCTTAACTGCCACTCACAAACACAAAGTAAGTGAGGAGGAGACCTAATTGAATGACCCGAGTATGGTGAGGAAAATATTCAAAAACAGTAAATCCATAAGGCTTCCCCACATATTTCAATGGCGTGACCCCGCACGCCAAAAATATTCTCAATTTCATAAAGAATGGCGTAGCGAAAATAAATGACTAAAAATCGGCGAAAAACATATAATTTAAAATTCAATCTCCCAAAAACCAAATCATGTTCCCCAAACAATTCAAAGTTTAAGTCTGAGCATGACAATTCATATTCGAAAACCATACGGGAACAATGCTAAAATTATGATCCATATTGAATATTATACTTGATAAGAAATATGATAAATAAAATAAAACAATCACTCATCATTTCGGAAAATAAGTGCATGCATCAAAATTTAAAAACAAAGTCCACTCACAGTATTAAACTAGTACTGTCATCGATCAGTATTCTCCTCGTATGGGGACTCCTCTCATCCTGTATGAATAACACTCGTAAAAATTATAATTACGGGACGGGAATTTAAAATTACGATAATTAGATAATGGAATTTCTAAACATCTTCTTGAACCCAACTCCTTCAATCCACCTCGGATTCCATCCAAACTACACCAATAAAGTCAATTCGTCAATTTATAAAATCTAGGCTAAATTTCAAGAGAATCCAATAGTCGGATTCTCGAAATTTGATAACCGAAACTCTCAATTTTTTTGAAAATTCATAATCTATTCACCACTCCTCCAATCTTCACCAAAGTACACAATTTCAGCTTCTACAACTCAAATACCATTTAATTTACCAAAAACAGAACCCAAAACTCTGCCCTAGGCACCACCACGCGCCACCGGCAACTCCACCACAGGCCACCAAATTTTACTAGCCAACACATCTCAGCAAACCTAGCGTCTTTCTCAACTGCGCCTAAGCTTAATTATACCTGGAATTGCCGGAATCTGAAGAAAATCCAAAGAACACCGAAATGAACTGTGACAACTTCAGTTCTTCGATTCTCCTTCCACACCTCAAATTGGATTGTGAAACTTGGAGAGATTCATCACCAAGGAATGGGTTTTCAATCAAGGTAAATTTCTTGGTCGGTGGTTGCCGGAAATGGAAGAAATCGGCGAAGAGGACAAACTGCAGCAGTAACTTCTAGGCTTCGATTTGATCTCCTCCGGCTAAACCACGGTGACTCACGACCATAATCATGAAGAGGAGAAGGAGGAGCGTCGCTTAATGCCCGGAATTCGCCGTTGGGTGGCCAGAAAAATAAGGTTTGCCGGAAAAAAAAAAATGAAGGGAGGCCAAAAGGGGAAGAGGAACGGGTAGGGGAGAAAAAAGGGAGAGAGTTACTGACTGGGGTCGATTTCCGAAAATGGAAATCTACCAACAGTAATTTCCATATTTATACTTATTAACATGAATAATAACTTTGAAATTAGAGAGTTTAGGGACTTTTTAGGTGAAATTGAAATGTCAGGGACTAAAACGTCGACTCCCTATAAGTATACAGAGTAAACAGTATTTTATCCAAAAATTTTCAAAACTAAAGTTGAACATCAATAGGTGATTGGACTAATATTTCCTATGTTTTTTAGTGCATTTCTCTCTACTTTTTACTTAGTTATTCTCTTAACATTATCATTTCTAACTTAGTTTTGTGTTTTTAGGTAGTTTTGAGTCGAAAATGAAGGCAAGGAAGAAATGAGGCGCAGTAATGGGAAAAAAAAAATGGAGAAATGAAGCTTTCCTATCCTACCAGGAAAAGGAATCCCAGTTGAAGTAGGAATCCTAAGTCAACTAGGAAAGAGCTCGGAAAAATGATGTTCGAAAATGAGAAATGACAGAGTCCCAGTTGGACTAGGAGTTCTGATGCTGCTAGGATACTTGGTGAGGCTAGGAGATACTGTGGCTTCAAGATGACTCAAGATAGCTCAAGAATGTTCTAGAATACACAAGGAATTTCAACAATTGAAGAATGGGCTTTGAAATTGTCCAATTAAGAAGTCTGGCCCAAAGATTGAAGCATGTGACTTGCACATGAGTTTCTAGACCCTTCTTGACGTCTTGGAAGAATCCTAAAATGATTCTAGTTGGGTTTTGACGTGAAAAATAAAGAATATTCAAGAAGATTTATGAAATCCCAAAAAGGGAGAGTTTTTAGGAAATCGACCTGTGCGGATCAGTAAACTTTGACACAGTCCTGAGATCAGCTCAGGATGAATAAAATTATGACATTTATATGGTTGGAAATATACGGATGTCTAGTTTCTAGATCTTTTTACGGTTTGTCAATATCAATTTTCTAGAAGAAGTTATGACCGATTCAGTGCACGGATGTCAATCTTCCTGGAAACCGGTTTTGTGCAAATAAGGAGAGTTTGGACGTGAATCTTTTGAGACAAGTTTGGGAAGGTCTCTACTCCATATTTGATCTGATTTTGAGGATATATTGCAGCCATGATGATGTGGACCAATGAGAAAATTCAAAAGGAAATCTACATCAACACAAAGAAGTAAAGTGAATCAGAATTGAAGACGGAGAGCTCAGGTTTGACGTCTAAAGCTTCCTCTAATATACACACCTATGTTGGACGTCCCAAGCATCTTCCTTCACTCCATTCAGCCATCTCTCTCCCTCCATACACATTTATCCCTTCCACAACTCAAAAATATCATCATCCCCTAAATCAAAATCCCAATTCCTCCCCTTTACTCAAACAATTTAGATACCTCTCCAATTGTTCAAGACTTGAAGCCGTGAAGCAAGTTTCATCCTCTGTTCATCATCCTTGTCGTGAGCCTTATCATCCTCCACCACCTTTGAAGACCTTCTTGCATTCTTGAAGTTTCTTTAAAAGTGCAACCATGAACCCTAGAACTTTGTTTTCGGTTTCTTTGTTTTGTAATCTTGTAAACAATTTCACTTGCATTCTATGTTTTTGGTTTTATTGGATGTTTCGACTTTTTGGTAGAATAAAGAGCATGTTGTGATGTTTAGTTTTCGAATACTATGAAGCATGATAAACGTTTTAGGATTTTCAGATTATTAATTGCGATTTCATGATGTGATGATGATTATTTGTTGATTTTGTGGTTCAATCCCACCTTTTATGTGTTTATCTTAGTTGGTTCGAAACAATTAGGGTTTGCATGTAATTCAATTCCAATTAAGATTTGCTAGCGTTCTAGGTCCTAATTGCTTAAGTAGAAAACCTATAATTCCTTAGGTAAATCAACAAAGAGATTTGCATGCTTGTATGGCATTGCAACTTGTTGTCTTTGCTTAAATCAATCAAACTTTCATTCATCTTTATGTGTTAAATATGTTTTGTTAGTGAGTAGCGTTCTATGACTAGCATTGCATGATTAATAGGATTAATTATGGTGTGTTCATCTAGTTAATCTAATTAAGGGAAGTAATAAGGACTTTGCATGCGTTCATCTCTGTTCTTGATTGATTTCTTCCAATTGCATGTTTTGATTCGTGAATTATTATTTAGTGTTATGTTTTTGTGTTAATAGTGGTTGACTACATTATGCATCTTTGCCGTCCCCTTTATCTCTTTTTGATTCATGGATTGATTGATCATTGTAGTTAGTTTAGTTAGATTAGAATATAAACTTTCAAAAATCCCCTATCTTGTAATTTTTTAGATATATACTTTGTTTTATTTTTCTTTTATACTTTGTAAATAAAACTAATTTGTTTAACGTTTTTGACAGGAAGTATACCCCAATCCCCGGCTTAGAACGATACCCTACTTACTCATACTACAATTCAATGTAGGGTTTAAATTGGCACTGACTTTGAGCGTGTATCAATAGGACTTGAAAACTAAGGTTGTGAGGTTTGATGGGGGGAAGAATTTTATGGCAAGTATACTGAGCAAGGACAATCAAAGGGTCCTTTTGCTTTATATCTATAAGATGTAGTTATAACGGCTCAGTATACAACACCATATAATCCATAATAGAATGCGGTACTTGAAAGGTGATAGGAGCATAAAATGCGATGTTTATAGTGTTTAAACCCCTATTTTTTGCTAAGCTATTTACTTTAACTTGATCAATTTAACTTAGTTAGTGTTTTATAGGTGAAATGGAGTCCCAAAGATTAGAAATGCTATAAGGGACACAGAAATGAAGAAAAATGAAGAAATGGAAGTTCTCCCAGTTTGACTAGGAAAAGGAATCCCAGTTGGAGTAGGAGTCTGAAGCTGACTTGGACTAGGAGTTCTACTTGAACAAGGGTTACCTGACAAGGAGTCCCTATTGGATAAGGATTACTCAAGAAGGTTCCGGAAGAGTGTAGAAGCATCTCGGGAAAGAAGTTTGTATTCAACTAGGAAACCTAATTGCATATGGAGTTCTACTTGCACTAGGAGTCCTGTGGAAGCTAGGAGACGTCTTGGAAGACTCAAGAAGTATCTCGAAACCATGTAAAGGATCACATGCCATGCACTTTACTTGGAATACAAGTTGGATTTGGTGAAAGAAGTTTGTATTCAACTAGGAAACCTAATTGCATATGGAGTTCTACTTGCACTAGGAGTCCTGTGGAAGCTAGGAGACATCTTGGAAGACTCAAGAAGTATCTCGAAACCATGTAAAGGATCACATGCCATGCACTTTACTTGGAATACAAGTTGGATTTGGTTTTGAAATAAATGTGAAGAAAGAATTTTGGATTCAACAAGGATCGGTTTCGCCGTGATATTCATGAAGGATCTAGAGGATTCTTGATGTCAACTCTTTAAGGAAGGCAAAGAAGACATGGATTGGGACTTGTGACGTTACTTTGATGATGTTGAATTATTTTATCGGTCAAGGGATGTGTCAGCCAATCAGAAAATTAGAAGGAAATCTCGAATCAACACAACTTAGGAGAACTAAAGTAGGAATGAATTGGGAGTGCTCTTGACGTTCCATTATATAAATAAACATGTTTCTAACGTCAAGGCGTTCACCATATTCTCCACAATTTCGATTCCTCACTTGTGTGCTCTTGAGTTTCAGGTTTTCACATCTTCAAGTTCCTAGCCGTGCCATCCTTCATCCTTGCCGTGAATTCCACCTTGTGCCACCACCTTGGTGATGTTTTGGATCTTTGGGACGTGAGTAAGGGTTGTTCATACCACTTTTCATATGTTTTCTTCACGGTTTAGTATTCTTTTAGATAGAATTTTTGCTTTTTATTTTCTTTGTGTAAGTCCGAACTATGGGTGAACAATCTGATTTTTGGATTCAATTTTGATCTTCTTTTCAATGGTTGAAACATTTATGTGTTCTTGATTCTTGTTAGTTGCCGAAATTATGGAATGATGATCTGATTTTGTTTAATTGAAATCATTTATGTGTTCTTGTTCATTGGTTCGAAACTTAGAATGATTGCATGTAATTGGAGCTAGTAATTAGGTTTATGATTTGTAACCCTAATTAAATTGAGTAGTAAGCTTAGGACATAAGCCGAAATCAGATTACGCTTGCTTTGAGTTGGCTTGCTTCGAGTACTTAGATTTGCATGATTCTTAACCAAACTTTCACATGAACTTAATGATTTGAAACTTGAGTTTGCATGGTTGCTTTGATTGTGTAAAACCTGTTTTTGAAATATATTGTTTGAGTACTTTGGTTGATTAATTGTTTAAAGGAAACTAAAATATGGGCAATGGTTGCTTTGATCTTTGTTTCTTGGTTGATAACATTCCTTGGCTTCTAAAAAGGATTAAAGATTGCATGAATGGATTAATCTTGAATTGTTCTTGATGAATTGTTTTCCAAAAACTCTTCTTTTCCCACATATGTATATAAAACGTTTTCTTTCTTTATTATTTTCTGGAAATTCACGTTTTGATCTTCAAAACCCCCCTTGTTCTTGCGTTTATGTGTTTGTACATATGTGCAAATCGATTTAGGATTTTTAGTATGCATGAAACCTTAAATAATCAAGTTAACAATCTGAAAATATTGTTGTTAAATCGTAAATAATGTTTAAAGAATTAATTTTTGCCGAATTATATGGTTGGTGTTTTGTAGGAATTGTTTTGGTGGATTTTAGGAATGTGTTTTGTGTTTTTTAGGAATTGTGTTTTTTAGGGATTTTTGGTGGTGTTCTTTAGGGATTTTGTTTTCTACTTGTATTTCGTTTCCTAATTGGTGTATGACTAGTAATCCTTGTTGTATGTGGATTCCTAATGTGACTATAACTTGTAAAATGTCACTATCCCAAAAAGTCTCTCAGACGACACATTTTAGACGACATAAGTATTGTTTTCTGTCGTCTGAGTTTTTCAGACGACATGTAAATTAAATGTGTTGTCTGAATACACAAAGAAACTATACTCGTTTCATTTTGAAAATATGGTTAGATACAGACAACACTTATATGTTATTTTAAAATATGAGGATATTTCAGATCTAACCCTTAGAGAATATTTGGAATTCCCTCCAAGAAGTTCTGGTCATTTCCCTCTCAAAATGCCAATACCCTAGCTGACTAGTCAATGGGGGTGATACTTCGAAAACACAATTAAGAAATTGTGTTGTGTGAAGAAGGTGAGTTTCACTTTTTTTTTTCCCAAGTCTTTTTTGGCATGACTACACATTTACTCCTTTCCATCTCGGCTCACTCTTTTAGCCACACAAAATCCCCATTTTCTCTCTCCACCTCTCATTTGCTTCCTCGAAACCCAAAATCCCTAGAATCTCTCTCAATTAAATTCTCTTCTGAAATTTTGTTCAGATCCAGTCCCCGGAACAGGAAGGCTTCTCTTCCAAAGACAATGGTTTCAATTTGGGCGTTTAGTGTTCTTCTACCTTTGGGGTTTGTCTGATTTCTCACATTTTGCTCATGATTTTTCTTCTTGCAGATTAATATTGGTTCCTCCTGCAGACTGTGAAACAGATAAACCCTAAATTCTCTCTCAATTAAATTCTCTTCTGAAATTTTGTTCAGATCCAGTCCCCGGAACAGGAAGGCTTCTCTTCCAAAGACAATGGTTTCAATTTGGGCGTTTAGTGTTCTTCTACCTTTGGGGTTTGTCTGATTTCTCACATTTTGCTCATGATTTTTCTTCTTGCAGATTGATATTGGTTCCTCCTGCAGACTGTGAAACAGATAAACCCTAAATCATTATGTCCCACCAGGGGAGACACAAACCCCTATCTCCTTCTCCGAGCGTATGTCGTTCCACGCCAGTTCTCATAAGCTAAACCACAGCGAAAACTTGCTCTAGTCTATCACTCCTGATGGCTGGTTCGCTCTCTCCGGCTCCAATAACGGTGAGCTTTGTCTCCTAAAGATGGAAGCTTTCACCGAATATTGGGTTTCTTCTTCAATCCAAGAAAAACCCAAAGGAGGAGGTATTGGTATTGACAGTAGCAATGGTGGGGCAAAGGGAAAACTGGTGGAAAGGAAGGCTTTATTGGCAAGTATGGACAATCACTCATATATATTTGTTCCACGCCAGTTCTCATAAGCTAAACCACAGCGAAAACTTGCTCTAGTCTATCACTCCTGATGGCTGGTTCGCTCTCTCCGGCTCCAATAACGGTGAGCTTTGTCTCCTAAAGATGGAAGCTTTCACCGAATATTGGGTTTCTTCTTCAATCCAAGAAAAACCCAAAGGAGGAGGTATTGGTATTGACAGTAGAAATGGTGGGGCAAAGGGAAAACTGGTGGAAAGGAAGGCTTTATTGGCAAGTATGGACAATCACTCATATATATTTAACTACAACACGTCAAGTTTGTTGTTCTCCACAGAGCCTACTGCCCTCCATGTCTCAACAAGCTTCTCTTCACCACCAAGAATCCATTCTCGTTTGTTTTCGACTCCTTGTTCATTTTATGCACTTCTTTAGCTCGGGCTTTGTCCCTGTTCGTCGCCCATGTTGACTCGGCCTCTTCTTCAGGCTAGGTAACCCTCTCGGACACATATGTATCTCTCTATGGTTTAATTAGTTTGGGTCTGACTTTCACTTTATATTCTGGTTCATTAGTTGATAGATCTGGTTTGTTTTCCTTTCATTTCTAGATATAAATTTGGTTTGTTTTCAATTCATTTTGCCTAGGGTTTATATGATTGTATTTGAGTTTCAAGATTGGGCTTTTTATTTAGGCATTGCCCTCTGTCTCAACCTCTCAAGCTTTATAAAGCTTCAATTTTTTGAGTTGTATGTGGCACTGCTATAACATCTGTTTTGAAAATTTTTTTTCTTTTCTTTTTTTCTTGGTTGTAGGTTGAATTGTTCTAGTGATGTCGATTGAAATTACTCGTGAATACATATTTGAGGTATTGTAACAATATTTCGAGATTCCCCCATTTAATTCCATTTATTAGGCTAGATTTATGTTGCATTCTGAATTCTATAGTTTGTTTATAATGTTAATACTTATTAGTTTATTGGTTGCATTTGAATTGCAGATGAATTTAGATTATGTAGTTTTGATATGGGCTTGGATTATGCTACTGGAATCAATGGAATTAGGAGTATAGATAGATATGGGATTGAGCAAAATGAAACTGAAAGGGTATTGCATTTGGCATGTACCAATAGGAAACTCTTGGGTTCTTCAGCTAAGCAAGTCAAAAGCTATTGCATTTGGCACCAATAGGCTTTGTTGATTCACTTGTTTTACTAACCAATTTTGCAAGCTAATAGGAAACTCATCAGAGCCAAGTATGGAGTTTTTGAAAACCTATAGTGTTAGAGATTGTTCTTTAGTTTGGTATATAATAATTTTCTTTACATATAACTATATAAGATAAAACTATTACTCAAAAATAGTTGATGCAATTTTCAGTTTTTGAAGATAGTTCTTTTGTTCTGTGGAAGTTCATTCGAATTTGGACAAATCTTATTTTTCTAGTTTTGTTTCCATTGTTGTCGAGGACAAGTACTTGAGCTTCACTTGTGTTTTGGTATGTTGCTTATGTTTCAAAAGGAACTGGAAGTTGATGTTTGTACGATGTGTACTAGAGTATGGTTCTATCTTTGTGTTGTTACAGACTGAGATTCTTTGTAGTTTGTTGTTTTTTTTTTGTGTTGTTATATTTATTTATTAGGTGATACCCTACATAGCAAGTTAGTACCAGAAAGATAAAATATGGCTAAGACGGGCCGGGCCTAACAAACGTGATTATCAAGTTGTTATTACTGTTGATGATTCCCACAGTATGTCTGAGAGTTGCTGTGGGGATGTTGCTATTGAAGCTTTGGTGACAGTGTGTCGTGCAATGTCATAACTGAAAAATACTGCCAGCCTTGCTATTGCAAGCTTTGGAAAGAAAGGCAACATAAGGTTGCTCCATGACTTTGATCAGCCCTTTACTAGAGACGCTGATGTTAAGGTCAGTATCTTTGATATCAATTTTATTTCTAATGAATTTTATAATTCCTTTGGGGCTAAAGCTGAATTTACTTTTGTGATGGAAGAGATGATCTTTGGTTTGTCATTCAAGCAAGAAAATACTATTCTTGATGAACCAGTTGTTGACTTGTTGACGTTTGTGAACAACAAGCTAGACATAGCAGTTGCAAGAGCAAGATTGCCGTCCGGACGGAATCCATTACAGCAGCTTGTTTTGATAATTGCAGATGGCCATTTACATGAGAAGGTAACTTTCATTTTCTTCTCTTTTGACTGACCAACAAGCTATTGTTGCTGTCTATATTATTCAACTTCAATGTTTCTTTATTTCACTGTTAAAAATTTCATCTGTGCAGGAGAGGTTGAAACATTGTTTTAGGAATGCCTTGGCTAAGAACCGGATGGTTGCATTTTTGCTTGTTGATAACCCACAGATTCCACAGAATTCCATGACGAACAACACCTATTAATTAGTGCATAGATATGTGCTTTTGGACATGCATCATCCATAACCTAGATTAGTATAATTGCTCTAGATAGTAGGTTTTTGCCTTAGGGATTAGTATAGTTTTGGATGCATGTACTTTGGCTGTAATGACAGATTGAATATTGGTATTTTTGTGCTTCGATTCCAGATTTAATGAATATATGGTATTTTTCAATTTTCAGGTTACATGTTTGTCACACAACAAGAATACAAATATGTTTCATCTAAAATTACAAGGCAACCACAAAATCAAAGCCAAATATGTTGTTGGATCAACTTAACAACCACTGAAATCAGGAAAAATTTGTTGTTGGGAATCAATTCATACAATAGAAATCTGTCTTGCAAATATGCTTCACACAATAGAATTTACATAAGAGTGTGGTTGTTTTGTTTCTCAGACATGCAAAACTCATCAGACAACACAAGACTTTTATTTGTTTCTGTCGTCTAATTTTTTAGACGACTTAAGTGTTTTGTCGTTGATACCTCCAAGACACGACACCGTACTAGACTACATAATTTGGTTCCTTCAGACGACAGAACTGTTCTGTCGTCTGATGACATTTTTGGCATACTGCGTATATAAGTAGAAGTAGGATTCCAAAACTAATTCTAATTTGTATTTCTTTTCATTTTTTTGAAATTTTTATGTCTATATATATTGTTGTTTCGGTTCTTTCATGTTTTGCTCTCTATTTTCATGTGAAATTGTTGTTTGTTTGTTCTAATTTCGTGTGTTGCATGTAAGTACCCTCAATCCCCGGATTGAACGATTCTTGCTTATTCTATACTAACAATGTTTCTTTTTATGGTTTAAATTGGCACTCGCTCAGAATGTATCAAAAGGAAAAATAGAACTCTATTAAACAAGGTAAGAAGCATGATGTTTACCTCTGGATTGCCAAAGATGCTTTGGGAAGAAGTCTTAAGAACTACAAATTATCTTTGCAATAGATCCCCAAGTAAAGCTATGGATAAAACACCATTTGAATTATGGTGTGGGAGACAACCAAGTCTGTACCATTGTCATGTTTGGGGCTGTAAAGCAGAAGTAAGGATTTATAATCCAAATTTAGGAAAGCTTGATCCAAAATCTGTGACTTGTCATTTCATTGGATTGTGAAAAGTCAAAGGGCTATAAGCTTTATTCACCTCACCATTCACCTGGAGTTTTTGAAACTCATCAAGTTAAATTTTTAGGTGAAAGCATCTGCAATACAACCTTTGAAGACTTGTCTTCAGATTTTGAAGAAATTGTAGAAAACGAGGATAGTATAGCAGTTCATAATTTATTAAGTTCAGGATCAGTCCTAAACCAAAATCAAGTTGAAGATCAAAATGCAATAGATAATATTTTAGAGACTGAAAACCATGATTCTGAAATGGCTGAACTAGACTTAGAGCAAGGGTAGATGCAAGAACCTCCAACTGAACCTCAAACTGAACCATAACTTGAACCTCAACCAGAGCCACAACAAAATCAAAATCAAGTTGTGGAACCTAGAAGATCACAAAGAGTAAGAAAACCAAGGTTTGGAGGGGAGGATGATATTTATGAAGTATACCAGAATGACGTTAAGTCTACATTGTTAGATGACAATGATCCCACCACTTTTAAGCAAGAAACTAAAAGTAAAGAATCTGATGCATGGACTCAAGCTATGATTGCAAAGCTTAACTCTATGTACAAGAATGGAGTATGGAAACTTGTGAAGCCAAAGGAAAATCATAAACCAATTGGCTGCAAGTGGGTTTTTAAAACCAAAAGAGATGCAAGTGGAAACATAGAAAGACATAAAGCTAGACTAGTTGCTAAGGGTTTCACAGAAAAGGAGCGAATAGACTTTACATAAACTTTTTCACCTGTTTCAACTAAGGATTCATTCAGAATCATAATGGCCCTAGTAGCTCATTATGATATGTAATTACATCAAATGGATGTAAAAATAGCTTTCCTAAATGGGGTGCTAGAGGAAGAAATATTCATGGCACAACCTTAAGGTTTTATTAAAGCAGGAAAAGAAAAGGACAAAATACTGTTTACTCCCTATACTTATAGGGAGTCGACATTTCAGTCTCTGACCTTCCAATTGGTCCTTGAGGTCAACTTTCCGTCAAAAACTCCGTTATTTTGCTAACGTGGCATCCCTTTCACACCAAAATGTCTATTTTACCCTTATTGACAAATTATAGGGAGTCGACATTTCAGTCTCTGACCTTCCAATTGGTCCTTGAGGTCAACTTTCCGTCAAAAACTCCGTTATTTTGCTGACGTGGCATCCCTTTCACACCAAAATGTCTATTTTACCCTTATTGACAAATTTTTTTTTTTCTCTTTTTCTGCTTTCTTTTTACCTCTTCTTCTTCCACCGTGTCCCTACTCTTTGGCCTTCTCTTCCTCCTTTCTGATCTCTTCTCTCTCTAATTCAACCTCATCCCTATCTTATTCGACCTCTGCTTTCTCCAATCCGACTTGCTCTCCCTCCCATTTGACCTCCTGCTCTCTGTCCAGTTGTACCTAGTTTACCACATCTCCGTCGTCTCCAACATGCTCTATCTACCCTTGCAAATCCTCAACTACACATATGCACCTCCTCAACTACCATCAGCTCACATATCCTACACATCCCAATTGCCATTAAACAACTATCCATAACCAACATGAACCTCTCTTTCCAAGACAATATTTGCACAAAATAATCAAACTAACACATCAGAGAAAACCAGCTTGTTGAAAACCGGGCTGGAATCAGCGACCTTGGAGGCCAAATCAGCAGGCCCATCACCACCGTAGATGGAATCCAAGTTGAAAGCTTCAGACTTGCTAGAGAACCTGGAATCCAAGTTGAAATCACTGTAGATTTGCATCCATATCGGGCTCGCTGTCCGGCTCAGTCGACTGAGTTGTGGCAGCGGCCTGCCTGAATCCTACCCGAGAGGTTTTCCTGCCCAAGTAACTTGACGGATGCAGAGATGGTGTAATTGTCAGAGACGGTGATTGCATTCTTATTGATCTGATTTCCAGCCCAACACCTATATCTATGAATCTATCCCTGTCAATATTTCTGGAAAAGAAAATAGACAGATCACGAAGGAGAGATAAGGGTCATGTGGATCCGAGATTGAAAGCTGGGGATTTGAAGAAGAAGATGAAGACATGGGGGCCGATTTATCGGAGGGCTTGAAGAGGAAATCGGAGCTTAAGATACCTGAGAAGTCATTCATGGAGTCTGGGCTTTCTGGGTTTTTTGTTATTCTCCTGAATTGGTCTTTTTGTGTAAAAACAACGAAGGATCTGGAGATGGATCTTGTGTAAAAATAACGGCTTCTTGGCTCTCTCTACCCTTTTTTGTTTTTTTGAGTTTTGAATCTTTCTCTTCTTTATTGAAGGTGTGGAGATGGAGAGAGAGCTAGGTTTGTTTTTGTGTGTGTGTGTGTACATATATATATTCTAGCTGTCATTGTCAAAATTTTGCTGCAAATTGCTTTGGCTTGGAACACTAGTCAAACAACAAAGACCAAATGGCTTTGGAGGATCATTGTGCTTGGTTTCATGTCTCTCACTGTGACCATAAAGTAGTGGGATAATGGTTTAATAATACAAGAACTCAAGAAGACTAAAGAAAGACCATGGTAAAGTGATGATCACATCTTCCATTAAAGGCTTGGAGGTGGGAAACTTATCATCACACTTCAAGACAAAATTTCATGTGCATAATTGTAAAGCCATAGCTCTGAACTAAATACAAAAAGCTCTCAAACCATGCAACTGGTCAAACATGCAACAATGCTTCTTTTGAATGCAATTTAACGGAGGGGTAGTCGGTGGTGTTGTTAGCAAATCATAAACAATTAAATTAAAGTTCCCTGGTATGGCAGCTAGTTACCTCGAGGAGAAGCCACGACCAATTCAACTCAAGATGCTTGCACAAAAAAGAAGCCTCAATTAGATAGCGGGGATTCATGTGAGCTGGTAGCTACAAGACAACAAGATTTCTGTCAAACGTCCAGTAAAAATCCCAGCAGAGACAAAAGGGGAAAAAGAAGGGGGCAACCGGGCAAGTGATTATGTGTTTACAGAAAGGGATCGCACCAGCCTTTTGCTCCTGAACAACCTCCGCAATAGAGATCTGAACCTACACCAACGAGGAAATTAAACCTGCTCAGTGTTTTGATTAAACAAAACCAAGGGAGAAGAGAGAAGAAAATTGGAGGCTTTACCGGTTCAAGCTTCCGATTAAGAGTGCAGCATCTCCGTTCAATCTCTGTCCTAAGCTGATAACCACACTAGAGGGACTTGAATCTTATCAAGAAAAGGCATCTACTAAGAAAGAGTTATGGGGTTCAATTTGTTGGGAGGATAAAACCAAGTACAGAGACAAAATCAAGTTGCAAGCTTTTGGAGCAGTACGAAGCCCAACTTCAGGCCCCATCAAATTGTTCGTTAATTAAGAGAAGTTGGCCCATTTCATGTTAAGTTGGGGCCCCAATTCAAATTGTCATCTCGATGGTGTCCAGATCAAATACCCATCGCAAGCTTCGGAGCCGATGATGCCAAACAGTTCATCCAAACTGGGATGTCCACCAAAATGTTCAACTGACAGATCCACCAAAAATGTCTGTTAGTTACTCGGTACAAAACCAAAAATTCACAATCCAATGAACTATAATGGTTTGATCCCTTCACAGGGTATGAAGGTAGTCTAGCGACCACTAGATGCAACCGCAACTCCAAATAGAATCTCTGACTCCACCAGTCAAATTCGGCCAGTCCCAAATGAATCACTGACTCCAGTCAAATTCTCCCAACACCAGAAAAATCAAATCCATTCCAAATCACACAAATAAAGTCCAAACCAATTTCAGGGGCTTTAAACCTTCTCCCAAACACAAATTAAAATAAATGGGTCATCTACCCATTTAAATCTCAAATGCCGGAACTACATGTGGTTTGATCCCGCAAATAGAACCAAATTTATCTAGATGCAACCACGTCCTAAATACAAAATCGAATCCTCGGTCCACGTAAACTAAATTCGTCTCAAACACTATTCTCATTCCAAAATCAAAGCCCTCCAATGAGTCATTCACTCATCGGACCTCTTGAACTACGAGTGGCTTGATCCCTCTCCAAGGGTACGTAGGCAACCCATTTAAATATCTGAAAGCAGCCGCAAAAACAAACAAACACACATCCCAACAATTGTTTTCTTCATAAATAGAATCAAAGAGTGTTTCCCTGTAACAAGGGATTGTAATTAAGAAAAACATTCTGTCTTGAATGGGTCGAACCCAAAATAATTAAAACTCTATTCACTAAATGAATACAAGTGAAATTATGTTGGGTGACATTTACGCTCACTATGTGCAATTTTCTCTCAACAGGGAGCAAAATATTTTGTGAAAATTGTTTTCATTTTTGTTTTGTTTTGATTCAGTTCTTGTTTTTCTATTTTCAGTTATGTAACATAAATAATTGTACTTCATGATTTGATTTAATAAAGAATGAAGTATTTCCAGTTTTATTTATTTTGATAAATATATGGTTGCTATTTTAATTATTAGTTCATGTTTAGTCAAGTGGATTGTTATATATATATATATATATATACACATATATATATATATATTCAGTAAGAACCATACATTGATTCATTAAGTGTAATGAAAATTATGTTTGCATTATAATTTTGATATTCAAAATATTTAGGTTGGACTGTTGTCGAATAACAACTACATGTTGATATATAATGTTGTTTGACTGTATCACATTATGTTTTGAATTCATGTGAAGTGCAGAAGCTATTGTTTTGTGATCTAGAACGAGTGTGCTCATTTGAACATGGCTATTTCTTGAATCTGCAATGGTTCTGCATTTTGACATAATTGAATGGGTTAAAGCTAAACTTAATTATGTCTCAGTGCGCATGACACTTCAACTATTTCTAGAAATTGTTTTGATATAGTTTGTATAAACAATAATGGTCCAAGTGGGAGAATGTTAGAATAAATGTAGACCTATCATCATCTATATTAGATTAGAACTTTGTTCATTAGTAGGAGATGTATGTTAAGTACAACACCTAGAGAACTACTAAGTTAATTATATCAGCTCATAGGTTAGGACTCCATTAGTTAGATTATAATGTAATCTGAGTTAGTGATGCATTAGGTTTCTTATTGAGGTGACTTGGTTTCTAAGAAACGTCTTTATGGGAGGACTCTTATGATCATTAGCCAATATAAATAAGGTGTGTTGGTCCCTGCGCTCTCTGAAACAAAGCCTGAAGTCCTACCCATAGAAAGGTGCTTGAATCCAGAACTAAGGAGAAGATCAATTTATGTTTGCTGTCAAGGTTGTGTGCTGCTGTTGAAATGACTCTCAACTCTGAAGAAGGTAGGCCTCAAAGCCATGTCGATCGGTTCATGTTGTATTGATTGATATACAGTGTGTTTATGTTATTGTGAATTGATCTTCGATTATTGCTCATTCAGTTCAACAATGAACTCATCTTAATTTTCTTTAATTTGTTTTTCTTTAGACTATCTCATATATTATTCACATTTAGTCATTATATCAATCTTTGCTCGCTCATTAATGATCGACATTGACATAAAAGGACTCATATATATCATATATCATTCTTCATAATTCACAAGGTATAGAGTGTACACCAAATAAATTGGCTTATTATAAGAAATGAGATTGATCGTCAACTGTGAACTACCCTGATTGTGTTTAATTATGAAGATGTCCTGTTATTTGGTATAGAGTGTACAGCAAATAAATTGGCTTATTATAAGAAATGAGATTGATCTTCAACTGTGAACTACCCTGATTGTGTTTAATTATGAAGATGTCCTGTTACTAATCATAAGTTTTGAAAAAAACAGTCGATTAATACCATTGACATGATGATTATGATGTGCTGATATGATTCAGCCTTGATCCTTATGAACTTTAATAATAAGGATTTGTAAACCCTAGGTAGCCAAATTACTTATTACAAGTTTCGAAAAACTAGTGCATGCGATTAATACCATTGACATGTTGATTATGATGTGTTGATATGACTCAACCTTGATCCTTATGCACTTTAATTATAAGGATTTGTAAACCCTAGCTAGCCAAATTACTAATTACAAGTTTTGAAAAACTAGTGCATGCGATTAATACCATTGACATGATGATTACGAAGTGTTGATATGACTCAGCCTTGATCCTTATGAACTTTAATTATAAGGATTTGTAAACCCTAGCTAGCCAATTAACCAGTGGATATATGTTGATAGTTAACCAACAAGTACATGCAAGCTAATTATGGGAGCTACAGCTATCAACAGTTGATCTTCATGTAGTTTTGAACCAAACTGCTTGTTTAATGAAGATATAAAATTTTCTATTAATTTGAAATTCAGAAGATTTGGGTAAATAAAAGTTCAGGAGAATGGGAAGTTATATTATATTATATGGTACATAAATAAACAGAGGAAGCAAGAAAAGAAAAGAAAATTAAAAAAAAAGAGTCCATAGCTCAAACCAGGCATGCTTAAGCAGCATCCCAACCAAGAGAACGACACCGCGACAACCGTCATTAAGAGTACACCAAGCTGCCCGATCTGAAAAGATTGAAAAATCTTGGAATACCGCTGACTACATCCAAATGATGAACACATCTTTCATCCAAATACACAAGAAAAAAACAAACAACCTGTTAGATCTTCTCTGCATTAATCGGAGAACTTCTTCCTCCACCAAAGAAACCAGAATTCTTTCTAATAAAAAGTAGTGAGATCCAAAAAGAAATAAAAGGGACAATCACCCAAAGGGTAAACAATCCCATGCGGCCATGCATGTTATCCTTTTTCTTTACTTTTTAATAAAATTTAAAAGGAGTTTGGACATATGCAAACCTATTCTCTGTTCATCCAAAAAAAAATGAAGTAAATAAATAATCCCCTATTACACTACCAGGTTTGGACACAGAGACCCTAGCAGGCAAATTCCATTTAAATTCAAGCTAGCTCTAAGAAGCAAATTTACAAATTATGACAAAAGAAAATGGATAAGAGCCATTGGAAATAGCCACACGCAAATTGGAAGAATTTTAATTAAAGAGTGAGGAATCTAAAAATTAACTATTCGAATTGAAATCTAACTTGATGCATAAATTCTAGCAAGCATACGAATCGTGTCAAGATAGGGAAGTATTAAGCCCAAAATTATCGTACCACGGGGATTAGTGGCTAACCCACAATCCTTTGGTAGTCGGAACTAAAGACACTTAGCAAATAATGGAAAATAAAACAAATAAAATGCTAATCTAAGGCACCAAGCCTTAGCAATGCTTGGCTTTGATTCTCACCAAAGCCTAATCAAAACTAAGAGCCTAGTGATGATTATCTACAATGAGTTTAAGTTCAATATTTTGAGAAAGAATTTTTTATTAACAAAATGTAATGAAATGTAAAGCAATTAATAAAAATGTAAAGAAATTAATAAATTTGTAAACCAAATAGACAGGAATGTCGGGTGCTAGGGTGGTTTCTTCACCCAAATCTCATGTGTCGGAATCTAATCTAATGTAGATGCAAATTTCCTACGTTGGCGGTAGTCGTATCCAAGGCGGTTCAAGGCTCAAGGACCGAAATTCCCTTTCATGGTAAACCAAATAGATAGGAATGTCGGGTTATAACGTTCTGCTACTTAGCTAGCTGGTAGTTTTTGAAGGACTGGAAATGCAGCTCATGGATGTGGTTATTGCATATCTTTATGGGGATCTTTATTCATAAATATATATATATATATATATATATATATGAAAGTGCCTGATGACATTACATTACCCAAATCAAGTGACTCTAAACCACGGCGTGCGTTTGCAATTAGGTTGAAACGCTCACTTTACATATTAAAACAATCGGGGCGGATGTGGTATACCTGTCTAAGTGACTACTTGATTGGGAAGGAATATAAGAATGATGAATTATGCCCCTGCGTATTCATAAAGAAAACAAGTTCTAGATTTGCGATTGTAGCTGTATATGTCGATGATATGAATATAATAGGTACTCTTGATGAAATAAGAGAAACCGCGGGCTGCTTGAAATCCGAATTTGAGATAAAGGATCTTGAGAAAAGTCGATTCTGTCTAGGCCTTGAACTAGAACACCGAGTTTTCCTGTCTAAGTGACTACTTGATTGGGAAGGAATATAAGAATGATGAATTATGCCCCTGCGTATTCATAAAGAAAACAAGTTCCAGATTTGCGATTGTAGCTGTATATGTCGATGATATGAATATAATAGGTACTCTTGATGAAATAAGAGAAACCGCGGGCTGCTTGAAATCTGAATTTGAGATAAAGGATCTTGAGAAAAGTCGATTCTGTCTAGGCCTTGAACTAGAACACCGAGTTTGTGGAATACTAATCCACCAGTCTGTGTATGTCCAAAAGATGCTCAGGCGATTTAACATGGACAAAGAGCATCCTGCTAGCACTCCCATGATCGGTCGAAGTTTGGATGCAAAGAAAAATTCATTTCGTCCAAAGAAAGATGATGAAGAGGTGTTGGGAGCTGAATTTCCCTATCTAAGTGCAATAGGCGCATTATTGTACTTAGCCTAATGTACTTGACTAGACATTGCATTCTCAGTGAACTTGTTAGCTAGATTTAGCTCAGTGCCAACGCAGCGTCACTGGAATGATATCAAGAGCATTTTTCGATACCTAAAATGAACCATTGACTTGAGGCTATTCTTTCCCTACAGAGAGACAAGAAGGACCACAGATGGAACTACAATTCCTAAAGGAAATGTTGTTGGCTAAAGCTCCACTCACTACACCGAAACCCCAAATGAAGTTTTGGTTGGTTTTGTTGATGCTAGGTACCTCTCTGACCCAGATAAAGGTCGTTCCCAAATTGGTTATGTATTTACCATTGGGAATACGGTGATATCTTGGAGATCAACTAAGCAGACCCTTGTGGCTACCTCCCACTCAGAGATCCTTACTCTACATGAGGCAGTTCGTGAGTGTAAATGGTTAAGAGCTATCGTTACACATATTCGAGGAACTAGTGGTTGAAGTTCTACCACAGAAGAGCCTACTTGCATTTATGAAGATAATGCAGCTTGTATCGAACAGATGAAGTTAGCTTATATCAAGGGTGATAATACAAAACACATATCGCCAAAGTTTTTCTACAATCAGTAACAATAGGCTGTCCTCAAGATTCAAGTGAATCAAGTAAGGTCTGAGGAGAATGTGGCAGATTTGTTTACCAAAGGCCATATTTGAGAGACATGTGAAAAACATAGGAATGCGAAGACTTTCCAAGCTCCCTTGACTAATGTAAGGATCAGGGGGAGGTGTAGACTTCAGGGAGAGTCTAGCACACATGTCATCATCAAATGTAATAGGTGTGTTGTGCTCTTTTCCTTCGACCAAGGTGTATTTTTTGTCCCACAGAGTTTTTATTGTTACTTGGCAAGGTTTTTAGTGAGGGAACAATTCTTGCACCATTTCATCTTTGACTTGGCACAAGGGGGAGTGTTAAAGAAAAAACACATTATGTACCTTCGTCAAAGCAACTGACGAAGAGCGAATCAAGGAATTGCTATTACAGATTAATCAACATTTAGTATCATTATTGTAATTGATATTTTCGTTGTAATTATGTCCCTATATAAAGGGACTATGAAATGAAATGAGTATACCAATTCCAATTTACTTTTACAAATATGGATTTTTTTTAGACCTCATTATATTTTCACTGAACTTTACATTTTTGTGTTTGGTAACATTTTTTTATGAAAAGAGGTCAGCCCATTATATAGATTCAGGAAGCAGTACAAAAACAAAACACCCCTATGGGGTCGACAGAAAGAATCGTTCCTTAGAGAACCCTAAAACCTATTCTGAAACAAGAACAAGTACACCCACTTTTTAGAAAGCCCACGCACCATTATTCTAAACAGAAACCTGGAAAATGATCCTCAGAGCAACTGGTTATGTGACGTAACAAAAATTTAAGCAATACCATGGGTCAAAAAGACCTAATCCATCCAACCCCACAGCCAAAGGTTAAGCAAATAAAACCCTAGCCCAAAGGACAAAAGGCCAAAGCTCGAGGCCCAGATGACCCAACAAATCCAATCTTTGGGAGGACCTAGGAAGTGATTGCCGCTGCACTGCTCATGCCAGCCGTCTAGTCATCACCCAGCCCTTCACTGCTGGCAGCCACAACCTTCCCTGCCAATGTTTGAGCAGGACGCGCATCAATACCAATACCACCATTCTTATACCAGAAGTCAACCAATAAGCACTTCAACCCAATCCAAACCAAAAGATCTACAATCAGATCAAATCCATACCAAACTAGATTCTCCATCACCACCCTAGGACAAGAGAGGTCATTGGTCACCCACTTAAGACACAAGTCGCCTAGAAGACGACTCTGATCCAAACTTGGAGCAAAGTGATAGCGTAGTTTGTCGCCGCCACTGAGCAGAAGTGTAGGAAGGAGAGCGCCGCTACCCTTCTGAATTCAAGTTACAAGATGCTTTCGAAACCTGCCACCGCCGTCACCCAGAATAGGAAGGAGGACAATGCCATCCCTCCATATCCAAAGAACGGGACCACCACCAAACAAAGTCGATTGCAGTCGAGATACCTCTCTTGCGAGAGTCAAGAGAAGGCGACGATGAGTGTAGCCCTTACCTCCATCAACAAAACAATCGAAAATCCTAGCTGTGGTTATTGAGGTAGCAGCGCCGCCACCGATCAACGCCAACAGTAGCCCTAACGTTTCACACACGAGAGAAAACGAGAGCATTTTTTCTATGTTTTGGTGTTTGGTAACATAAATAAAGTTATCAGGAAAATTGTTAAAAAAGTTTATAGTTAATGCAATAAAATAATAGAAAGTGAATAATAAATGCAAGAAAACAAATGAGAAAACTGAATCATTTTGAAGTGGCATAGAAGGAAGCACTAGCTTTCCTATTTCAATAAGAAAAGTGCTTTTTTTTTCTTATTAAAAAAAAAGTGTTTCTTTTTCTTTTGCATTCCAAACAAGAGTACTGATTGAGTTGACTTTCCAATGCTCAAATTTGCAGAAAGTTAATTCTCTTCTACTCTAGCACAAGCATTCAGATACATAATACGAGGGACATATGAGTTAGCATTCCCTTATATTTCTCTTGTGACTTGTCGAAGTTTGAAATTTTTTTTCTTTCCCCCATAGGGTGCCCAGCGTTGCTCTTCAAAAGTTCAAAGGGAAAGTGGCAACTTAGGAACCAAACACAACTTGACTTGCGTAAATATTGGAGGGTCTTGATACAAGGCTAACTATAATTTATTTGAAGACAACTCCTCATGAGCACATCTCCGATTATAGTGCAAGAGGAGTGGTTGCATTGTGAAGGTGAGAGTGTGAGACAGGACGGCACAGACCTAATGATAGGCTTACAACGAACTCTCAGAATAAAGAATAGAAATGTGCAGGGGACATGTAGGATAAGTATTAACAATAGATACTTAGGCGGGTTTGGGATCGATTCGCTTTTAAAAAAAATCAGATTTTGTCTAAAATTTTAGATTATATTGTAGTTGTTAAATAAATAAAAAGCAGGTTTAATTGAAAATTATAGGTCATTGGCAACAGATTTTAGAAGCAACTCAAAAGTTAATTTTTAAATCTCCTTTCAATTAAAATACACTCAACACACTGTAAAGTTGTTTTATGTACTGACAACACTTTTAAAAGATTATTTACCAAACATGAAATTTTTTTAATTCACAGCTGATTATTCTTACAACACAGTAGCATCAGATTTTTTTTTTTGTTTTTGTTTTCAAAGTCACAATAATCATAAACTAGCCCTTAATGTCAACCTTTGGTATTTAGAGGCTCATGTGTTCGAGCCCCATCAACACAGAAGATCTACTGACTAAGCTCTAGATCTAAGCTCCAGATCTCTAGTTTTGTAAATGAGATATGCCCTATCTAGCTTGTCATTGTTCAATTCATGAATTTAACACTGACTTCAAAACTCCTTATATCGTGTCGATAAAGTAACCTGAGTTTCGCATCCAAAACCAATTGGCAATGATATTTATGAAGTATATCTAAATGAAGTTAAGTCTACATCAGATGACAATGATCCCACGACTTTTAATCAAGCAACTGAATGTAAAGAATCTGATACATAGACTCAAGCTATGATTGCAGAGCTTAACTCTATGTACAAGAATGGTGTATGGAAACTTGTGAAGCCATAGGAAAATCATAAACCAATTGGCTGCAAGTGGGTTTTTAAGACCAAAAGAGATGCAAGTGGAAACATAAAAAGACATAAAGTTAGACTAGTTGCTAAGGGTTTCACAGAAAAATAGGGAATAGACTTTACAGAAACTTTGTCACCTGTTTCAACTAAGGATTCATTCAGAATCATAATGGCTCTAGTAGCTCATTATGATATGGAATTACATCAAATGGATGTAAAAACAACTTTCCTAAATGAGGAGCTGGATGAAGAAATATTCATGGCACAACCTTAAGGTTTTATTAAAGCAGGAAAAGAAAATATGGTCTGCAAACTTAAGAAATTTATTTATGGACTCAAACAAGTGGGCAGTGGTATAAGAATTTAACTAAGTGGTTTCATCTTTTGGATTTTCAGAAAATCTTGTTGAGTGTGTTTGTCTTAAAGTAGTTGGAAATAATTTTATCTTTCTTATCATGTATGTAGATGATATTCTTCTTGCTAGCAGCAATGTAAAATTGCTAAAAGACACTAAAGCTTTCTTGTCAAGTAATTTTGACATGAAAGACCTAGAAGAAGCATCATATGTAATAGGAATTGAGATTAAGAAAGATAGAAAGCAGGGACTGTTGGGATTATCTCAACATAATTATATTTCAAAAATTTTGAAAAGATTTGGAATGGAAACCATGCTAATGGTGAAGTTCCATTGTCTAAGGGAGATAAACTAACCAAGAATCAATGTCCTAAAACTAATATTAACAAAACTGAAATGGAGTCAATACCATATGCCAGGCTAGTAGGGAGTTTGATGTATGCACAAGTCTTTACAAGACCAGACTTGTCTTTTACAGTTGGAATGCTATCCAGATTTCAGTCAAATTCTGGACATGAGCATTGGACAGCTGGTAAGAAGGTTTTAAGGTACTTACAGAGGACCAAAACCATATGCTTGTGTATAAACGTGTGAAAAAACTTGAATTAGTTGGTTTTACAGATTCTGACTTTGCTGGAAATTACACTACATCTATGAAGTCAACCTGTGGTTATGTTTATATGGTTGCAGGTGGTGCAGTACTTTAGAAATCAATGAATCATTCATTGGCAGCTACTTCCACTAGGCAAGCAGAAGTCATAGCAATATATGAAGGTTTGTGGATTAAAAATTTCATTCCGGAGACCAAAGTGTTAAGTGATCATGTTAGTGGAAGTTTGAAGGTGTTTTGTGATAATGAAGTTGCTATATTTTTCAGTAAGAATAGTAAAAGGTCAAATAACTCTAAGCATATAGACTTGAAGTTCTACAGTATCAAATAGAGAGTTAAAGGTTGTGAAGTTGAAATTTCTGGCATCAAGACTGGTGATCAGCTTGCTGATCCATTCACAAAAGCATTGTCAGTAGCAGTTTTTAAAGAACACTTCAAGAATATAGGAATTTTTTCAAGCTTCAATGATGCTTAAGTTCAGTGGGAGCAAAATATTTTGAGAAAATTGTTTTCAGTTTTGTTTTGTTTTGATTCAGTTCTTGTTTTTCTATTTTCAGTTATGTAACATAAATAATTGTACTTCATGTTTTGATTTAATAAAGAATGAAGTATTTCCAGTTTTATTTATTTTGATAAATATATGGTTGCTATTTTAATTATTAGTTCATGTTTAGTCAAGTGGATTGTTATATATATATATATATATATATACACACACACACACATATATATATTCAGTAAGAACCATACATTGATTCATTAAGTGTAATGAAAATTATGTATGTTTGCATTATAATTTTGATATTCAAAATATTTAGGTTGGACTATTGTCGAATAACAACTACAGGTTGATATATAATGTTGTTTGACTGTATCACATTATGTTTTGAATTCATGTGAAGTGCAGAAGCTATTGTTTTGTGATCTAGAACGAGTGTGCTCATTTGAACATGGCTATTTCTTGAATCTGCAATGGTTCTGCATTTTGACATAATTGAATGGGTTAAAGCTAAACTTAATTATGTCTCAGTGCGCATGACACTTCAACTATTTCTAGAAATTGTTTTGATATAGTTTGTATAGACAATAATGGTCCAAGTGGGAGAATGTTAGAATAAATGTGGACCTATCATCATCTATATTAGATTAGAACTTTGTTCATTAGTAGGAGATTTATGTTAAGTACAACACCTAGAGACCTACTAAGTTAATTATATCAGCTCATAGGTTAGGACTCCATTAGTTAGATTATAATGTAATCTGAGTTAGTGATGCATTAGGTTTCTTATTGAGGTGCTTGGTTTCTAAGAAACGTCTTTATGGGAGGACTCTTATGATCATTAGCCAATATAAATAAGGTGTGTTGGTCACTGCTCTCTCTGTAACAAAGCCTGAAGTCCTGCCCATAGAAAGGTGCTTGAATCCAGAACTAAGGAGAAGATCAATTTATGTTTGTTGTCAAGGTTGTGTGCTGTTGTTGAAATGACTCTCAACTATGAAGAAGGTAGGCCTCAAAGCCATGTCGATCGGTTCATGTTGTATTGATTGATATACAGTGTGTTTATGTTATTGTGAATTGATCTTCGATTATTGCTCATTCAGTTCAACAATGAACTCATCTTAATTTTCTTTAATTTGTTTTTCTTTAGACTATCTCATATATTATTCACATTTAGTCATTACATCAATCTTTGCTCGCTCATTAATGATCGACATTGACATAAAAGGACTCATATATATCATATATCATTCTTCATAATTCAGTGTACACCAAATAAATTGGTTTATTATAAGAAATGAGATTGATTGGCAACTGTGAACTACCTTGATTGTGTTTAATTATGAAGATGTACCGTTACTTATTACAAGTTTTGAAAATGCAGGTCCCATTACTCAATGGTTAGAGCGCCCCCTCCTTAGGATCCTGGTCTTGGGTTCGAGTCACCATGGGTTTGAAAAAAGCATGTGATTAATACCATTGACATGATGATTATGATGTGTTGATATGACTCAACTTTGATCCTTATGAACTTTAATTACAAGGATTTGTAAACCCTAGCTTACCAAATTACAAATTACAAGTTTTGAAAAACTAGTGCATGCGATTAATACCATTGACCTGATGATTATGATGTGTTGATATGATTCAGCCTTGATCCTTATGAACTTTAATTATAATTATTTGTAAACCCTAGCTAGGCAATTAACCAGTGGATATATGTTGATAGTTAACCAATGAGTACATGCAAGCTAATTATGGGAGCTACAGCTATCCACAATTGATCTTCATGTAGTTTTGAACCAAACTGCTTGTTTGATGAAGATATAAAATTTTCTATTAATTTTAAATTCAGAAGATTTGGGTAAATAAAAATTCAGGAGAATGGAAATTATATTATATTATATGGTACATAAATAAACAGAGGAAGCAAGAAAAGAAAAGAAAGAAAAAAAAAAGAGTCCATAGCTCAAACCAGGCAAGCTCAAGTAGCATCCCTACCAAGAGAACGACACCGCGACAACCGTCATTAAGAGTACACCAAGCTGCCCGATATGAAAAGAACGAGAAATCTTGGAAGCGTACAAATCGTGTCAAGATAGGGAAGTATTAAGCCCAAAATTATCGTACCTCAGAGATTAGTGGCTAACCCACAATCCTTTGGTAGCCGGAACTAAAGACACTTAGCAAATAAAAGAAAATAAAACAAATAAAAATGCTAATCTAAGGCACCAAGCCTTAGCAATGCTCAGCTTTGATTCTCACCAAAGCTTAATCAAAACTAAGAGCCTAGTGATGATTATCTACAATGAATCGAAGTTCAATATTTTGAGAAAGAATTTTTGATTAACAAAATGTAATGAAATGTAAAGCAATTAATAAAAATGCAAAGAAATTAATAAAAGTGTAAACCAAATAGATTGGAATGTCGGGTGCTAGGGAGGTTCCTTCACCCAAATCTTATGTGTCGGAAGCTAATCTAATGTAGATACAAATTTCCTACTTTGGCGGTAGTCTTATCCAAGGCGGTTCAAGGCTCAAGGACCGAAATTCCCTTTCATGGTATTCCTACTCCGGTTCAAGGGTCTTAGGAACTTACTTGACATAAATTAGAGCCGGTTCAAAGGTCCCTAATTCACATCAAGAGGCTTAGAGATCGAGGAATTAGACTACAAAGCGACCCGCCCGCATAATCACTCAACGGGTGTAAATCACCGTGCTTATAACCCCTTGAATACGAAATTGAAGGTTTCTAGCTTAGGAATTAGAGGGAATCAAGCCTCTAACTCCGTCCTTGTACATGCTCAAAATACACACCCTAGATTTGACTAGGCTCCTAGACATGTATTTTAACCCAACAATAATCGATATAAGCATCCATCATATGAAAATTGCATCATTACATTAAATTAAGGACAAAATACTGTTTACTCCCTATACTTATAGGGTCTCGACGTTTCAGTCCCTGACGTTTCAATTTCACCTAAAAAGTCCCTGAACTTCCAATTTCACCTAAAAAGTCCCTGCCCTCAATTTTCCGTTAAAAATTCTGTTATCTTGCTGACGTGGCACTATTTCAATAGTAAAATGACTATTTTACCCTTACTGACCCAAAAAAAAATTTTACTCTCTTTTCTTTTTTTTTTCTTTTTTAACTCTTTTTTCTCTATTTTTTTAATTTGTTCTCTTTTTTTTTCCTACTCTTTTTTCTCTATTTTTTTAATTTGTTCTCTTTTTTTTTCCTACTCTTTTTTCTCTCTTTTTTTTAACTCTCTTTTCTTTCTTTCTTTTTTAAAAAAAAAAAAAACTCTCTTTTCTCTGTTTTTTTTTATTTGTTCTCTTTTTTTTATATATATATTTCTTTCTCTTTTCTGTTTACCTCTTCTTCCTCTTCCTCTTCCTCCTCTCTGCTCTTCGGCCTTATTTTCCTCCTCCCTAATCGTAGCTCCAATTTTCGGCCACTCCTAGAAGCCGGAATGGTCGGGTTCTCTTCCCTTCAGATTCCGGCCCCTTCGTGGTGTTAGAGCTATATCAAAAGCTTTCTCTCGACGTCAATAATGTTTCTTTGGTGTTGGTGTCACGCCCCTGATTTTACACACATGAAAATTGATATATATATATATATATATATATATATATAATCC
>BDJD01000361.1:25867-40757 GCA_002564525.1 Rosa multiflora | reverse complement strand
TCAATATTGACCCGCTCCACAGAGTCATATATTACAATGCTTACGAATTAAATTGCCAACAACAAAATAAAACGTAAATGCTGCTCAGAGTAACTATACAACGGAAGTCCTTATCAACGGTAAGGTCACAAAGATAGCTTCCTACCGTAAAGCTGCAACGGCGCCACCTCAACTTTGGTCACAATTTCCCTGACCAGTTGTAGTTAACCTAATAACGCCAAGACAATAGGGTAATCTCGCTCATAACAAGTATCGATCATGCTCATAACTAATATCGATCCTGCTCATAACAAATATCGATTATGCTCATAACTAATATCAATCATGCTCATAACAAATATCGATCCTGCTCATAATAAATATCGATCCTGCTCATAACAAATATCGTGAGATTTACTCACCAAACGATAAAGGTAATCCGTTCATTAATGAACCTTGTGAGACTACTCACCTTTGAATCCCGCTGCGTCTTCACACGAGAACCAAAACAAGCACAATCGCCGCAATCCGTTCAACAAGCACCTGAACACATAGGGTTTTGATTCAGTGCACGAATCATAAAGTGATTAAAGTTCGAAACCCTCGTTTTGAACTAAATCCCCATGAGTAAAGCCAATCGAGGCAAAACCTCATCCGAGACCTCCCTAAGTCTCCAGAGTATTTCCACGATCGATGTGTCTAAATCACAAGTCGATCGGAAGCTCAAATCCTCACGGATCAAATAAATCAACCGGTATGAAACCGCAAAAATCATAACAAATCCATTCGAACTCCAAAATTTGCATATTATATATCGAAACGCTGGTATCAACGAGTAGAACAAATATAATACCAAAAACAGTTCCCTACATAGCCGGAAAATCACCAAAACGCCTCCACAGGCGGTGGAGCACTGCCGCCGGCCAAAACTCAATATTTCAAAAAACTCCCAACATCAAAGTTCTTCATCTAAGCATGCTTGTGAATTTTCATAACTAGCTCGAAGTTAGAAAACAAGCATAAAGGGTCGAAAACTACCTCACAAGCCGTGGATTACTGTTCAATCCGAGTTGAACCAAGTTTCACGTGAATCGATCCAAACAACCACCAAGGATTGATCAAGGAGGCTGCTCTAAGCTCAAACAAGAAGACTTGAAGCCTCGCCTGCGTCGGAGATCGAAGAACGTATCGATCGGGTTCGAAAACACCCAAATGCGCCGCCTTTTACCGCCGCCACCACCGAGAATCGGTGCTAGAGGACACCATAGGGACGGCCAGACGGAGGAGACGATCCTATCTGGAAAGTTTCGTCGCCGGAGACCGCCGCAGTTCACCGGAAAAGCCGGGTCAGATCTCCTAGTTCCAGGTCGGGCCAGTCGGATATTTTCGTTACTGAAGGTGCAGCCGAGAGAGAAGAGAGAGAAAGAAAGTTTCCAAAAATAGAAATGAGGAATTATGAAGATATTTTCGGAAATTCCCTATTTATACTAAAAGGGAAACTTTTTCCAATAGCCATAACTTCCTCATACGAACTCCGATTTTCGCGTTCCATATGTCCACGAACTCGTATCGACGCGCTCTACAACTTTCGCGAAGGAAGTATTGGGAGAAACGCAACGTATAAAAAGTCAACCTTTGCAAGCCCCCTAAAACCATATTCTTCAAATAATTATTCTCCCGAAACACTTCCGCTCCATCCACGAGTCACGAAATCATCCAATAATCAGAATTTAGACTCCGAAAAATCCTCGGAAAATAACTACGAATTTCCGGGTCATCACAGTTGGTTTGCTGAGATGACGAGCCAATAACCGAAACACTTCCGCTCCATCCACGAGTCACGAAATCATCCAATAATCAGAATTTAGACTCCGAAAAATCCTCGGAAAATAAATACGAATTTCCGGGTCATCACAGTTGGTTTGCTGAGATGATGAGCCAATAGAGATTCGAAGAGGATAAGATATTTGAGTTTTCCTGCGAGTTTCCATGTTTTGGTCTATTTGGCTATTTCTGATCGTAACTTTAGAGATAAATGTTTGAACAGTTTTGGCACCGAAGAAATGGAGGTGGAAGGTGAATTGATTTGATTTGGGTGTGCTCCGATTTGGTTTGGAACCGTTGTATGGAGAGGGGTGATTAGGAGAGGTGGTGATGCTTGCTGGCATGACGGGGATGATGGATGGATGGTGGAATGGCCAGCACTTGCTTGGAGCGGCGGGCACGCCAACGGTGATTAGGAGAGGTGGTGATACTCGCCGAAAACTGGAGCTGTGATCAGGGAGGTGGAAAAGAAGGCCGAAGAGCATAGAGGAGGAAGCGGAAGAAGAGGTAAACAGAAAAGAGAAAGAAATAAAAAAAAAATTTAAAAAAAAAACAAAATAGAGAGAACAAATTAAAAAAAAGAGGAAAAAAAAAAAATTTTAAAAAAGAGAAAAGAGGGTTAAAAAAAAACAGAGAGAACAAATAAAAAAAAAGAGTAGGAAAAAAAAAGAGAACAAATTAAAAAAAAATAGAGAAAAACGAGTTAAAAAAAAAGTAGGAATAAAAAAGAACAAATTTTGTGATCAGGGAGGTGGAAAAGAAGGCCGAAGAGCATAGAGGAGGAAGCGGAAGAAGAGGTAAACAGAAAAGAGAAAGAAATAAAAAAAAATTAAAAAAAAAAACAAAATAGAGAGAACAAATTAAAAAAAAGAGGAAAAAAATTTTTTTTTTTAAAAAAAGAGAAAAGAGGGTTAAAAAAAAACAGAGAGAACAAATAAAAAAAAAGAGAAAAAAGAGTAAAAAAAAAAGAGTAGGAAAAAAAAAGAGAACAAATTAAAAAAAAATAGAGAAAAACGAGTTAAAAAAAAGTAGGAATAAAAAAGAACAAATTTAAAAAATAGAGAAAAAAGAGTTAAAAAAAGGAAAAAAGAGAGTAATTTTTTTTTTGGGTCAATAAGGGTAAAATAGTCATTTTACTGTTGAAATAGTGTCACATCAGCAAGATAACAGATTTTTTAAAGGAAAATTGACGGCAGTTCAGGGACTTTTTAGGTGAAATTGAAACGTCAGGGACTGAAACGTCGAGACCCTATAAGTATAAGGAATCAACAGTATTTTGTCCTTAAATTAAACATCTTTTACACAAAAATTTGTGGTTAGGGCACACAACCCTAACCCCCAACAAGGAAATTACTCACAACCCATAATTATAGACATCAAAACTACAAAATTCAAATAACAAAGAAAAGAGAAGTGTAGGAGAAAACAAGAATAGTCACAAATAGATAAAAAGCTAGCATGACTAGTCTTGAATTACAACTCCCACAATTATCCAAATCTTGAATCTTGTAGAGATAGAAGCTTTTGATGAATCTTTGAAGATTTGAGTGAGTAATCCTTCAAATTCTTAAAATAAAACTAAAGAAAATATGAAAAATGGAGGAGGATGGAGAATAGAGCAGCCCTCCTGTTTTTGGTGCGGCACTGTCTTGTGAACTCCCCCCTCCTGCGCAAGGGTTAATTGAATATATAGCTGATGAATGGATGGCTGGGATTGAAGAATAAAATATGGTCAGTGTGGTATGTGGCTCGGATTTGTAAAGAAGAGAGAGAGAATTTTGGTTGATTGATGGGTGGCTGCTATGCGTTAAGGAAGAGAGAGTGAATGAGAGGGATAAGGTCATGTGATTGATATCACAAAAGGGAAAGAGCATGTGCTGTGCTTTGGATTTGATAAGCATAATTAACCAATTGGTTAATTAATTGAGGCACTGCGACATTTAATTGACCCCTTTTTTTTTCTTTTTTCCTTCTATCTTTTTCCTTTGCTGCCGTTGATCACAATTGACCGGGTTTGTTGAAAACTCTTATCATCTTCAATCTTATATCTCTCATTTCCGCGACTCCGCTTATTTTCTGCAAAATAAATAAAAATGAATTAATTACATATTAATTGACTTGAGGATTAACTTATTTCTAGTGTTTTAGATATAATTATATGCATAGACATGCGTATAATCAAAATCCATTAAACGTGATTATGAAATTGACATTTACAAAAAAGAAAAGGAAGCAAAAAGTAGCTTCGGCGGGTGTAGTGGTAGGACGTACACTGATCTTCAATCCCAAGTCTTTCATTATAAGTTTACATATATACCATTTCAATGCCATGATGAGAGTAAATTAACTATAAAGAAGTGATCCGTTGGCAATTTGGCATACCATACATTCTCAGTATAAGGATTAGTCTTAGTGGATTAGTCTTCAATTCCTAAGTGCTTTTCCATAGTATTAGTTTCATATCATCAAGAAAGGTCATATTTATCATCAACCCTTGTATATATTCTTAATTTTCTTCGCTTTCCTCATATGGTGACTTGGAAACTTAGAGCAGAGTGGATGAATTCCTTGCACCGCATTTCTCAAATACATTTCCGTTCTTCATATATCTTTTGTGAAGGTAACAGAGTTATTGACATCTTAGCAAATCATGGTATTACTTTAATAGGTTTAGTTTTGTGGGACGTGACTCCTTCTTTCATTGTTTTCGACTTGCAATAGTGACTGTTTAGGTCTTCCACAAATTAGCTAGTTGTTCTTTAATGTATGGTGTGTTCTACTATGGAGGTCTTGGCTTCGTTCCCCTCTTTTTGTATCTCTTTTTTCTTTAAGTTTTCTTTACCTCGACCCAATATATATATATATATATATATACAGATCCTATACAGAGTAGAGCTCCGCTTTGAAATTAACGTATGAAGTTCTAGTTTTTGGTCACTTTTCTGTAGTATATCCACATCTTGACAGTTCAGTTTTCAGGTACTAGTGTATAGATCATTTGCACAAATTTTCAGCCAAAATGATGATCGTTAAGGCATTGATAACTGCCTTAAAGCTAGTACGGTTCAGGTTGACAGATTCAGTCTGTCCATTGGTTTAAGCGAGTTAGATACCTTAACGATCATCAATTTGGCTGAAAATTTGCATAGATGATCTATACACTAGTACCTAAAAACTGAACGGTCGAGATGTGGATATACAATCGAAAAGTGACCCAAAACTCGAACTTCACACTTTAATTTCAAAGCGAAGCTCCGCTCTGGATAAAATATATATATATATATATATTTATTTAAAGAGATGCATTCACTTTCATAGGTACGTTTGCAGCAAGTTGTCATACATCAAAGAGGCAATAGTTAATTGCCTTATGCGTACTATAAGATTGTAAGTGTTATGCATCATTCAATATGTGTTGACACCTAAAATTGAGGCTAATAATCATTGTTGGGCTAAATACTGGTTACTACCCTGTGGTATAGGTCCAAAATAAATTCAATCTTTGGACTTCTAATTTCATCAAAAACATCCCTGTATTTTCAATTTTGATCTAATAGGTCCAATTTGTTAATATTCTGTTATGAGTTCAAGTTATAGTTGGATTATTTGTTGAAATACTATTTATTTAATAGATTTCTAATAGTGGGACTTACTCCTAAATTGACTTTGCAGACCACCTCAACACCACATTATAAAACATAGGCCATATATAAGCCACGTCAACAAGTTAAATAACTCAATTGTCAGAAGACTAACAATTGAACCTATTAGATCAAAATTGAAAGTGCAAGAGCGTTTGTGATGAAATCAGAAGTTCAGGGACTGAATTGATTTTAGACCCAAACTACAGGGTAGTAATCAGTATTTAGCCCATCCTTGTTCAATATGTGTTGACACGTAAAATTGAGGCTAACAATCATTTTCTGATTATCTATCGTAGGATTGTATATGAATTATAAAACTTTGAATTTGAAGTTTAATATACACATCCAAAATCAAACTTCATCACGCTGTTGCAACAATGACACTTAATTTGTTTGTATCCCTACATATGTGTATAAGTAGGAGCAATCTAAACACCACTGATCAAACCAAACAAAATCGAAGAATAAACTGATATATCATTTTGCCATAACTACTAGATCGAGTTAGGAGAGATCGGTGGGCATAATGAAGTTAGAAGCTGAAGTCATCTCCAAACAGATTATCACTCCTTCTTCTCCAACCCCTGAACATCTTCGCCATTACCAGTTCTCATTTCTTGATCAAATATCTCCCCCGGTCTATAACCCTTTGATCCTTTTTTATGAATTCAATGCCAAAACTCAACCCAACATCACTGAAATATCCAACCACCTGAAGACCTCCTTAGCTAAAGTCTTAACCCTATTCTACCCACTAGCCGGACGAATCGAAGGCAACCAACATGTGGATTGCAATGACAATGGTATACCCTACCTTGAAGCTCAAGTGAACTGCAAACTCTCAAATGTTCTCGACAATCCATTACCCGGAGAACTTAACAAACTCATGCCATTTGAGTTGGACGATGTGGCAAACAAATTTGCCCTTGGTGTCCAGCTCAACATCTTTCAATGTGGTGGTTTTGCTATTGCTCAGTGCCTTTCTCACAAGCTCGCAGACGGGTTATCATACTTCACATTCAGCAAAACTTGGGCGGCCACCGCCCGTGACGAACCCAAAATAGCACATCCACAGTTCATTTCCGCCACACTATTCCCTCCCAAGAATTTAAGTGGATTTGATGCACGCACTGGTATCACAAGAAACAAAGTGACAAAACGATTTGTGTTCAGTGCCTCTAACATAGAGGAGCTCAGAAAAGTTCAAGCACATAAGGCCTTAACACGACCTACACGAGTTGAGGCCTTATCTTCTTTCATCTTGAACCGATTTATGGAGGTTACCAAAGACATGGGATCAGTTGACAAGTTTTACAGGGTGGTTCATGCTGTGAACTTGCGGCCAAGGTTCGACCCACCACTGCCGCACCATTCCTTTGGGAACCTTTACCGAATCGCCCTAACAGCTCCGTTACAAATAAGTTCCAAGGAACCATATCATGGTATACGAGAAGCGGTAAGCAAGATCGACAATGAGTACGTGAGAAAACTACAGAAAGGTGATGAGCATTTGAGTTCCATCAAGACCTATGCTAAAAGTTTTGCTAAAGGCGAGCAGGTTATACTTAGCTTCAGTAGTTATTGCTGGTTTCCTCTGTACGATAACGATTTTGGTTGGGGGAGGCCTACGTGGGTGGGGTCGCCGGCACTGATGTTCAAGAACCTAGTGAACTTCATGGATACCAAAGAGGGTGATGGAATTGAGGTTTATATTAGCTTGGAGGAGGAAGTCATGACTAAGTTTGAGAGCGATGTGGAGCTCTTAGCTTATGTGTCTCCAAGTGCAGTGCTGAACTAAGCAAAATTAGAATGAATTGTGGCCAGTGCAAAATATGAAGGTGTGTAGTGAAGTATGTTTTATCCGACTTCTGGTACGTCCATACTACCTAGTAGTTTTATAATAAGAACAGGTCCTTTAGCTGTTGAAAAAGACCCAGTCTAGCTTTATGTATTTTCTGGACCGACCTCTTGTAATTTGCTCCAAGTAAATTGGTTTGGTGTTTCAAACAAAAAAATAAATTATTTTGGTGTTGTTGTTGTAATTAGATTCCGTTCATATCAGTAATTGCTCTGGGGTTTGAGTCCTCTGGTAAAAAGCGACTTTGCAGAGTGAAAAAGCACTTAATTGTTCTTAAATCTTTACTCTTTAGGATGATGTTTATGTAAATTTTGATTTAGGGCTTATTTATATCTTCTTGGGGTTTTATCATTTTTTTTCTGTCTACACAGTGACTAGATTAGGGGTTGCCGAATTCCAATATAGTTATAAAGAGTTAGATTCAAAATTCCAATATATATAGAGATTTTGTTTATAAATTTTGATAAAAGTTATAATCATGGGTAAGTAATTTGAAGAAGAAAGACTACTCTATTTCAATTAGAAGAAAGTTGTATAACATAGCAACGATGACTAGGTCAAACAAAGATGGTAAATAGAAGTGACAACTCTTTGACGACCACATACATCTGAGTGATCTGACTAGCACTCTGCTAGGGTTAACTCGGCGGTTTTCTACCTTACACAAAATTTCTCAAAATTCCAAACCTTGATGGCCCGGGACATCACTAACCTTGTGGTTAACTATCTCAGCCTGCTTGCGGTGTTTGATTTATCATATGGAGAGTCACCTTGGTCTGGGGCTTTTCTTTCTTCCTCGGTCGCTGATTTGGGTTGCTTTCCGGCTCTTCAATTGGAGGATGGTGTTATGGTGGATGGTTTGGTCTTCGGACTCTCCGAGGAGCATCTGCTATGGCTGGGTTCGAATTTAGGGCACAGTTTAATGGTAGATCCATCGGTGCATGTTGGGGATTGGCCGGAAGATTTCGCTAGTTCTCAACAGGGGCTAACCAGGGAAGGCGGAGGTCGGGGGTTGAGATCTATTCTGGTCGGTGACTTGGGTGAGGCTGGTCGTGGAGATCTGATCCTACTTGCTTCTGATAACGGTTGGGATGATGTCGCTCAGGGACACGGTGGTGAAGGCTTCTCGACGGTGGTGTGTGCTCTTGGTGGCGAAGGAATTGCAGTGGCGGTGAGGGCTTACGGTGCTGGTGGCCGGAAACTATTTGGAGGTGGTGTTGGGGTGCCCATAGCAACTTCCATGCATTGGGCTCTTTGGGCCTTAATCTGGGTTAGTTGGACTGGATTTTGGGTTCCAGAGTTGTTGGGCCCTAGATGGACTTTTGCTTTTGTTTGGGGCTGTTGGGCCTGAGTTCGGATGTTGGGTTCCTTATGGGCTGGATATTGGGTTGCAAGGGTCTCTTGCTGGGTGGAGGTTGATTGGTACTTCTCAATTGGAGCGACTCTGATGAATGAAGACGGCGTGGATGGTGATACATCATCCTCTACCCTAAATGTTTTTTAATTTTTGATCTCAGTCGCAATGACCAGTAACTCTGAGGGTTTTTTATTCTGCTTCAGAGTTCCTAGGTCTTTGTTTGAAATAATGGTGCGTGGACTTTCTAAAAGGTGGGTATATTGGGTTCTTGTTCTTGTTTAGAATAGGAGTCTCAGGGTACTCTAAGAAACGATTCTTTCTGTCGACCCCATAGGGGTGTTTCATTTTTGTACTACTTGCTAAATCTATATAATGGGCTGACCTCTTTTGATAAAAATTAAATTAAATTAAAAAAAAATGGTAAATAAGTGTAGATCACAAGGAAAAAAGAAAGGCTGTATATATCTTTTGTGACATTTGTATCAAGGAGATTTGCACAAAGAGTCGTCCAAATACTCACCTCCGACCAAAAGGATATAAAAATTTACGGCATTAACTTTGAGAGACGGGACGATTTATCCTAAAACACAATTCAAAAATAATATCCTTTACTAAGGGATAGATTTATTAATTTTTTCTTCCAAACAAAAAAAAAACTTTTAGTACTCATATCAAGACGCAATTGGGTCTTAATTCTTTTTTCTTTAATAAAAAATACATAACACTACAGTAATATGACCAAATCCTGCATCGCCAGCATTTCCATGCCCGAAACAATAATGTACATGGATAATAGGTCCACATTGAATTATGGACTAATGTACGTACTACTCAATACATTCATCACATATTCTCATGCCTTACCCAATATATGTGAAGTGAATATATTATTGCTCATCGATTTTTTCAATCGTTCGTGATCACTAATGTTTCAGATTACATGAACACTAAACGTACAATAGCAAACTACATTTATAATTTGGATCACTGTAGGCTAGTTTGATAGCACTACGTACATTGATACAACTTTCATTAGAAGATTGATATAGCTTAACAGAAATGACGCTTGAAGTGAGAGTAATCTCCAAGAAATTAATCAAGCCATCTTCTCCGACCCTTGACCGTGTTCGTTATTAGTGGTTCTCCTTTCTCGATCAAATGTCACTTCCCCAAGTGGGAGGAAATCAGTTGTCCCCAATTTTCCTGTCTCAATTCTGTCCCATAAATAAAAATCTGACACGTTGCATTCCTCTCAACTCGGGTTAGCACCATTAATCCTCAATACTAAGTAGAGGGAAAAAAAAAAACTCATCAACCCAGCGTTCATCTCCAACCCAGCGTTCATCTCATCTGCAAAACCAAGCTTACCATTTCTCCCAACCCAGATTCTACATTCAGGATTTAGGACAAAAATTTGGGATTGAAGAGGAGTATTTCAAAATCTGAGTTTGAGGAGAAGATGAACCCGACTCCAATGAAGACCATAGCGATGGCGATCGTGAGGAAGACCCATTCTCCAACTTCAAATTATTTTACAACCCTTTCCGGTAATAGGGGATTGTTGAGAATTCAATATGGTTTCACTAAGTGCCAACTTTTGAATTATCCTTTGAAGCTTTTGAATTGATAATACAATCCCCAAACCATTTTTTTGTTTGTTAATTTGAAAAGAAACAATAAGAATCTGGGTTAGATAATCTGAAAAAAAAAAAACTATACAATCCAAGGTTTTTTTTTCCCTAAATCTAAGATTTAGATATGAGGCTTTTCCCTAAAAACTGTACAATCCTAACTCTGTTACGATGGTTTCAAACTGTGGTTCATGGAGATTCACAAAGAAGATCATTTAAGAAACTAATAGAACGAGAAGAGAAAGGAGAGAGAAAGAAGACTGGGAAAAATAAAAGAAAGAAAGAAGTTTGCGATAATAAACAAAAAATTCAAGTAAATCCAGAAAATGTGTCTGGCCTAAACTCTACGTTACTTGACCTAGTTGTAATAGGATTTTGAATTAGAGATATTCTCAGAAATATTCATAGATATCCGATTAATTGTACGATTATCTTTCCTTGTACAACTTTGATTCTATGTCTTGTAATCCTCTATATAAAGAGACCCTTATTATCAATGAAAGTTGTAACGCCCTGTTAACGTTTAAGATTGAGCGATATCCCAAATCTCGGTTAACGCTAGTCCGATGGGTGAACCGCTACTTGTGATGTTCTCAGAGTTTTCGCTACCTGTCAAGTGAAATACAAAGGGCATTAGAGGGAGACCGTGTTGGGCTGTCTTCTCTTCTCCGATGCCTAAGTTAGTCAATGTATTTGTGTTGACAGAATAACAGTAGGTAAGTAGTAAATGCGTAATTAATGAGGAGAGATGAGTGAACCTTTTATAGGTCACTACTAGAATAATGTCATTAGACATCGCCACTATTAAATCGGTCAGGATTGCACCTGATATTAAAAACCGTGTTAACATCAGTTTGTGAAAAAACCGATTTCTATTGTTATTATGGACATCAGTCACCAACTTAAACGATGAGAAAAGTTTCGTTCCGAAAATTTACAAAAACACGGAGGGACTAAGTTCAAAAATTTGAGAAACGCAGGGACTAAAAATTTCATTCCCCCCACACTTAGTTATTTTTCCCACACCACTTGCATTGACTTTAAGTCACATTCCCTAACCCTAACTCATTTTCACCCGACCTCCTCGTCTTCCTCCTCCGCCTCTGAGCAGCACCTTACCCTTATCCCTCGCAACCCTTATAACCTAGTCTCTGAGCTTCGGCTGCTGGGCCTCCTCAAAACGACAACCCTTCAGCACTGGTCCTTCTCTCTCTCTCTCTCTCTCTCTCTCTCTTCCCTTCTTTCTGTTTTCTTTTGTTCCGAATCTGAACAGGCCTCTATTGATTTCGTAATCTAACAATCTGTTTCTTCTGTTAAACTCTAATTGCAGGCGTCGGAGAACCCCATGAGGAAAATCAAGGTCCAGAAGCTCATCCTCAACATCTCTGTCGGCGAAAGCGGCGATCGTCTCACCAAGGCCGCCAAGGTCTTGGAGCAACTCAGCTTGAAGACTAGCCCTACTATCGAAGAAATCAAGAACATCCTTGGTGCCGGTATGTTTTTGCTTTCTATGATCATTTGCTTATTGTTTGGGTAAACATAGGCCTAAAGTTTGTGGCTTTATGATTGATTAGTGCTATTGATTTGTAAATTCAAGCTCTGTATTCCTACTTTACCATGTGGGTTTTGAATTTTGAGTCTTTTTCTTCTTGATCTATGGATTTACATCAATATGTGATGATTATTTGCAACTAATGATATTATTTTGTGGGTTGTTGATAATGGCAGAGAAGATGGAGCTGCTGGGATTGTTAATGATGGGTCTGAGCCTCTGAGGTGTTGTGCCAAATGAAAGGCACGTTTGGGTTGAGTGCTCCTCTCACGATGCAAAGTATGGTGTCTTTTTTTTTGCAATGTTCTTGACATGTTTTCATATAATCTGATATGTAAAAAATATTTACTGGGTTGTTGTGATTATATGTTTTCTGGGTTTTAACTAGAGATGATTCGAGAGCTTCTAACTTATCATAGATTAATTGTTATCACTTTGCACGTACATATCTATTTTCCAATGTGTTTAATGCTGACTGATCTCGGTGGGCTATGATACTTCTAGAGCTTCTGACTTACCTTAGATTAATTGCTATCACTTTGCACATCTTCTATTTTCCAATGTGTTTAATGCTGATTTTGGTGGGTCATGATACTTCCAGAGGGTGTTGCAGAGACAGACAAGCCCAAAAGTAGGTGGGAAACTCATGCAACTACTATTCGACCATGGCACTTCAAAAGGTATTTAAGCATTTCTATGCCATTAAATTTGTTCCGTTTATGTTGTAGAGAGTAATAAAGATTTTTTCATGGTTTTAGCAAAGTATGGCAAAAAGAATGAGATATTCTACTGGGATTGATCAAAACCAAGTAAAGGTGTGAACTTTGATCTTTGATGTTGATTATATTTTAGTTTGGGGAGTACCCATTTCGGTTTTGTAAGTAAAGGTGTAAGCTTTATTTTCTGTTTTTTGGAGAAGCATAGGGTGTTGCAGAGGTGTTTGCTTGTACTTGCTTTGATTGCTACTTGTATGGTGATTGGTGATGGTGTTCTCAGACCAGCTATTTCTAGTAATTTTTGGGTTATGGATGGTAAAGTTGGAAAAAGTTTCTATTTAGGACTAACTAGGATTTTGCTTTAAATTGGTGCAATGTTTTCTGCTGTTTCTGGACTTGAGTTTTCTATGTCCGAAAAGTATCAAAAATGTGAGTTCTTAAATTTTGCTCCTTTCTGGTATTTATTGGGCGTTTGTATTCTGCTCAGTAGTTTGAAATTTGGGTGATTCCCTTTTTTATTAAATTATTCTCAATCTGATCCTTTTCCTTTGAATTGCTGGGTATCAATGTATGATAGTTTATGTCAATTTGTGTAATCAGATTTGTAAGTCTTCAATATTTTTCTACTTTAAGAATCAAAGCCATACAATGGGTGGACTGCCGACTTTTATTGATGTTGGGAATAGCTTTGGTGCTCTAGCAATTGTTGATGAAGATAATTTGTTACATCAGGTTGCTCTCTCTCTCTCTCTATCTCTCTCTTGTGTTCTGTCTTCACTTGTATAGATATTTTGTTTTTCAAGCTATAGATTTCTTGTTCTTGTTTGTCTGATATATGGGCTTACTTGCAGTTGGCTCAAATTCTCAAATTCTCAATATTAGCTAAAGTGCACTTCTATGTCATGGTAGGAAACAAATTTACAGAAATGAATTGCTTACAGTAACTTTTTTTTTTTTTTTCATGCATGTATGGAGAAAACTGCACATTGGTGCAGTTTAATACTTGCACTCTTGATCGTAATAACTTTCTCTTTTCAATAAGAAAAACAACTTAAATTTTCTATTGTTCATATACTGGTTTCTATTGTTTGCTCTTTCCAACCCCTTTTCTATTGTTCATTTGTTGGTTTCTTAATCTGCATCTACTAATTAACTAAAGCAAAAATTGATTCTTGATTTTATATATACCAGTTCCATAGCCTTGCCTTTCTATCATAAGCTGAAATCAATTAAGGTGTGCCCGTTGTTAGACTAATGTTCCTCTGTGCATCGTTTACTGTTATTCCAGTCTCCTGCTCTTATTCAGGTGTGTGCTATTTGATATAGAATTGACGTGTTTGACGTGTTTGCATTGGTATTCATTATTGGTCATGATGCAGATTGATTAATTCAGTTATTATGTGTTTGGAGGTGCTCTTCTGTTTAGATTTTTTGCATTGTAATCATGATGATATTGCATGTAGTAATGATGACATTCCTAGTTATTAATGATGACATGCTTTCGTTTTCAACCAAGGTATAAGCATTATAATTTGACAAAAAAACTTTGTTTTAAATATTAGTGTTTCATTATGACTTACATTGTTCTATATATTTGTAGCAGGCGGTAAATGATCGGAAAGGGTATACCCAACAACAACTTGACGAGGTGATCATTGAAGTAGCCGACTACTTACAGATTGCTGCAAATTCTAACCAGTTTCTTGATTTTGAGTTAGGCTAGCTTTTGATTAACATTTTTGTAGCAATTATGAAAAAAAAATGAAATACTAATTGCTAGGCTAGCCTTGTAGTAGGTGAATTGGGGTTTTATTTTGCCCATTTTGTAAACTGTTAAGGATGATGATTTCAGATATATATTTTCTGGACATCATCCTTGTAATAGCCCAATATTCAAATAACTCTTGTCAACTATCGAAATTGCAATTTATAACAGCAGCTATATATTTTGTGGACAGCATCCTCTTTATAGCTAGATATAAAGTTGAAATCAGTTTTAACCATAAAAACTGATGTCTAGTAATACATATACATCAGTTCCAAAATGAAAATCGATGTTACTGAAATATACAGAAATCGATTTTTTGTCGAAAACGATATGTTACTGAGTACCAGACATCAGTTCCAAAATGGGAACCGATGTCTGTAATAGTATCAGTCATCGGTTCTTAAATCAATAACGATGTTAAAACACAAACTTGTGTTGTGTAATCTATATTTCTTTAAGCTTCAAATACAATAAAATGTGGGTTTAACAATAGTAAAGCATGCAAGTTTGTTATCATTTAAACCTATTTACATCGGTTTATAATAAGGAACCGATGTCTAC
>BDJD01000359.1:391880-405476 GCA_002564525.1 Rosa multiflora | reverse complement strand
TATATATATATATATATATATATATATCTGTGATATGGACACCCAAATCTGGGTACCCTTTTCCTTCTTCTCCTTCTTCTTCCCTCCTCGATTTGATTTGGACACCCAAATTTGATTTTCTTCTCCTCCTCTTTATTCTTCCTCCCCAATATCAAGGTTTGATTTGGACACCCAAATCTAGTTTTATTATCCTCGTCCTTCTACTTCCTTCTCCTTCTCCTTTTTCTTCTTCTTCCTTTTCCTTCTCCTTCATCTTCCTTTTCCTTCTCCTTCTTCTTCGGTTCTTCCTTCTCGTTCTTTTTGTTCTTCTTCTTCTTCTTCTGCAATTTTTTTTTGTTAATCTATGAAGAGACGGATTTGCCCTTACAAATTTGGCCAAAATCACACTGACTAATGGGGGCCGTAACAGCATACACTGATTTTGAGTCAGGATTGCAACTTCATGTACCAAAGTTAATTCTTTAAAACCAATTATACTAAACTTCGGAACGGCCTATATGTCATGTATAGTTCTTAAAATTTTTCCTTCTAAAATAATATACAACTAATCTTTTCCTGCACTAATATCTTAAGATGTAGAGAGGAGTCCAATGGGGCTGTAGAGTAGTGGCTATAGTGATTTACACTACCACAAAATATAAAATATAGGGTTTTTGTCCATTTACCCCATTTCTAGAGATTTTTTTCCCACTTACTCTATTAAGTTTTTTTAATTCCCTCTTACCCAAAACAGTCTAAGGAGGTCTTCTCTAATACCCCCTTAAGATTTTTTTTTTGTTTTCCCACTTACTCTATTAAGTTTTTTTAATTCCCTCTTACCCAAAACAGTCTAAGGAGGTCTTCTCTAATACCCCCTTAAGATTTTTTTTTTGTTTTCCCACTTACTCTATTAAGTTTTTTTAATTCCCTCTTACCCAAAACAGTCTAAGGAGGTCTTCTCTAATACCCCCTTAAGATTTTTTTTTTGTTTTCCCACTTACTCTATTAAGTTTTTTTAATTCCCTCTTACCCAAAACAGTCTAAGGAGGTCTTCTCTAATACCCCCTTAAGATTTTTTTTTTGTTTTTATTTTTTTTAATACCATTTTACCCTCACCTTTGTTACTTAGAGAGAGAGAGAGAGAGAGAGATAGAGAGAGAGAGAATGGAAGAGAGAGAAACTGGAAGAGAGAGAAACCATATGGGACTTCGCTAGAGCCCCGTCACCGGCCGCCGGATTCCTGTCACCTGTCGCGGGTCAACTTTCGCAGGAATCTGGTCACCAGAGTTTTTTGAAAACCTCACAGGAAAGGTTTATTGCCCCCAATAGACATCTATTGCCCCNTGTTACTTAGAGAGAGAGAGAGAGAGAGAATGGAAGAGAGAGAAACTGGAAGAGAGAGAAACCATATGAGACTTCGCTAGAGCCCCGTCACCGGCCGCCGGATTCCGGTCACCTGTCGCGGGTCAACTTTCGCCTGAATCTGGTCACCGGACTTTTTTGAAAACCTCACAGGAAAGGTTTATTGCCCCCAATAGACATCTATTGCCCTCCAATAGAGGGGCAATAGACCTCTATTGCTTCCCAATAGACATCTATTGCCCCCTAATAGACATCTATTGCCCTCCAATAGAGGGGCAATAGACCTCTATTGCTTCCCAATAGACATCTATTGCCCCCTAATAGACATCTATTGCCCTCCAATAGAGGGGCAATAGACCTCTATTGCTTCCCAATAGACATCTATTGCCCCCTAATAGACATCTATTGCCCTCCAATAGAGGGGCAATAGACCTCTATTGCTTCCCAATAGACATCTATTGCCCCCTAATAGACATCTATTGCCCTCCAATAGACATCTATCAGCCATGTATTGCCCACCAATAGATGTCTATTGTCCCCTAATAGAACTTTCGTTGCCAGAATATGAACTAATCTCCCTAAATTTAAACAAATAAAACTTTATTTAAAGAAAAAAACAAAGAGATTATATCAATTTAAAAACGTCTATTGTTCCCCAATACACGTCTATTGTCCCCCAATAGACCTTTAACATACCTCTATTACCCCAATAGAACCTTTAACAGATTCCTGCACTTGGTCATTTTTAGTTTCCATCAACTCAATCATCATAAATAGAAATATAGGAGCAGTCAAGTTTGCGAAAATTCTATTAAAAAGATATTCATGATAATACTGAAACAGTCAATTATCTGTACAGAGACTCTCGACTCAAAAACTTCCATCAACTCAATCATCATAAATAGAAATATAGGAGCAGTCAAGTTTGCGAAAATTCTATTAAAAAGATATTCATGATAAGACTGAAACAGTCAATTATCTGTACAGAGACTCTCGACTCAAAAAGAAAATTTGACTCATTCGATCCCAAAGAGGTGACAAACCTAAATGAAGATTCAGTAGACTAAAGTTGATGGCACCAAGCACATCAACAATATTGAAAGAACAAAGCAAAAGAAAAATACCTTATAAATAATTCAAGGTTTCAGCATGCAGACTAAGATTGAGCTTAACAATTATACAATGAAAGATGATTAACAATAGCCAAATATTCAGGAGAATCCATTGAGAGACAAAGCACAACTGACAATGGGAAGCTAGCCAATAGATAATTAAGCAATAAGAAACCTGGGCATTAAAGGTGCAAAGTACCAAATAAACTCTTTCTCCCCACCAAACTCTCTCTCCATTTAATCACGAAGGCCACCCAGAGAAAAAAACCAATTCGCCTCCTACATTTTGTCAACAACGAAATCACACACACAGTCACACACTTGCAAAAGCCAAAGCAGCAATGAATAGAATCACAGACCAAGCATGATGAACAAGCTTCTTATCCTCCGGCAGATCCTCATTCAAAAAGCTCAGCTTCCTGCGCAGCTTCATCTCTCTCTTCCCCAAATACGACTCCTTCACCTTCTTGAAGCTTCGCCGAGCAACGAGTCCGCTGAGGACGACGATGACGAGGAGATGGTGGTCTGAGATTCATCAGAGTCTGTGTCCTCCTCCTCCGATGAAGATGACGCCGTCGCCCACGACATGGTGACGGAGAGAGTCTGCCGGTGACAGATCGTGTTGGGGAGAGAGAGAGATTTGTACACCGGTAGGATGGAGAGAGACATAGTGGCAGTGGCTGTAGATTAATAATTAGATTGAGGGTATAAAAGTCATTTTGCTTCAAATTGTGTTGGTGAGAATAAAAATCTGTTACTGGGGTAAGGAGGATAATTTTTGCTAATTTTAGTGCTTTGGGTCAAGAACCCTAAAATATATTCAAATTAGAATAGCATGTATTGGCCACAAAATTATAAGTAAAATACATGAATTAGTGCTAGTGAAAAAGGCAATAGATATTAGTGCTCGGATTCAGTGAGTATCATGTAGTGCTTGTATAGTTGTATGCCTCAGTGTCCCTCTTCATCTGGTTTGTGCAATTGAGGAAGGGTATAGATGCTCATCTTACATCAAATGACTGAAAACTGACTTTTCGAAATTAATCTGCTCTGCTGGAAGGCTTTATAGTTTGTTCTATCTGTTTCAATGCAATTGGAAACTCCTCAGACTTTATACTGCCGATTTATTCTTACCCAAAAAAGAAGAAGGAAATTTGGGATTGATGCATAATAATGTGTAAAGAGAATTTAGAATACATTCTTTGCTATTGTGCCATTTGTTTCAGCCATAATGGGAACATCTATGGGAAATTCTCTTATCTGCAGATTTGTTCTTTAAATGATGCATTATCTTAGATTGAATTACCCATTCGCTTTTGGCGTATAGGCATATGCTTTGAATTTTGTCCTAAAACTTAGACTTGTCGGTCATGTCAGATATATAATTATTGTTCTTTGTTTTTTAACAAGGAAGAAGCGGGAGAGGATGAGAATCGAAATCCTGTGCTCAATGTAGGGTTAATCTAGAAATGTTGGGTTAAGAGTTCTTCACCACTAGAGCTAAGAGTAATCTTAAATTTATTACATAATTTGTAGTTCTGATAAAAAAAAACTGCAAATCAGTAGTACTTTTGAGCATGTATGAACAGAAACTACCAGAAAACTTTACATTGCAATCTCGATATAGCAATGTACAGATATATATCTATATATCTATATATCTATATATATATATATATATATATATATATAGCAATATACAGATACACACACACATACAGAAACCCAAAAAGCTAAAACAGAGAAGAAGAGAGTAGAAACTGAGATTTTCAAATACTTAAATCTTAGATTACAGAGTATTCTTCTTGCAGTCGAAACTTCTGCTGCCTGGCAATGAAAGCCTCAACCTTGCAGCGAAACTCCTCGTTGCTCATGCCATCTTCTGGGAACATAGTTTCTGGCAATTTCTTCTCACCAGACTTGACATTTTTCTTGAACTTCTCCGTCTCTGAACGCCTCAATACACGGCGTGAGTTCTGGCAAACCTCGCGTTTCAAGTTCTCTGATTGACTCCTTGTGTAGTTCTTCACTACCAAGGAGCTATGAGTTTGCACAGGAACTATACCACCATCACATGTGCTCTGATTGACCTTGTACTCGATTTCATCTCGGCGAATCTTCTGATTCTTTTCACTGCTCCGAACAAACTCATCATAAAAATCACCTCCTGAGCCAGCTGTGCCTGAATCCTTAGCTGAGAACCTACCGGACTTGGCAAAGAGAATGATGACTATAATGTTTCCAACGACGAACACAAAGCGAGGACTGAACATGAAGCCTGATATGTCTCGGAAGTAGAAGCCAGAGTTCTTGACAGCATTAGGGAGTTGAAGAGAAAGTCTGGAAATCAGGAGCAGAACAACAAACACTTCCAGTAATCGAAAAAAGTTTCCAATCTTTCTAAGCTGGCGGTACCTCAATATGGCGTTGGCCTTCTCAGCTTTGATGTCATAAAAATTGATTGAATCCATCTTGTTTGATGAAACCTGAGAGAAATCAAAGAAAAATCTCTTGAAAAAGGTTTTGGAGAATTGTGCGTTTCTCACTCGAATTTTCTCAAAGCTTCGTAGCCCACCATGTCTCTCAACAGAGGCGGTAGGGGTACTACTATCAGAGCAGCAGATTTAGCGAGGGATTTGATTATAGGAAGCATGAAAACAGAGGAAACAGAGCCAATTGAATGAGCTCTGTTTTAAGACAGATGAAATGGAGATAGTAAAGAGTAATATAAGTTGTTTGTGTTGTGTTGGTTTGGAATGTGAATGCTGAACTGAAACCTCTAAATTGTGCAGGCTTTCTATTTATAGGCCATGAAGCATGGAACTTTTTCTTTTTCTTTCTAAAAATTTTAGACAATAGCCTTTTACTTTGTAATATATTCCATTCCATTAATATGCTTTATTTCAAATTTGCAACTTGAGGGTCTATCCCAGCACCATTACAGTTTTTCCATAATTGCATGGAATATGCTGTACTATGATATAAAAGATTATGACCAGAATTTAAATTTAAGACATGAAGAAAATTAAACATATGACAGGAAACTTTTCTCTAATTGATTAATGTTTGAAGACATAACATATCTCCTACTACTCTCTAAATCTTGTGCGGAAGAGATTCAAATTAACTATAAGCGTAAAACATTATTCGATACTGCCCTAGCACGAAGAACACTCTCATTTTGGTATGTTATTAGATATTAGAAACAAATCCAATCAACATGTTCAATTCTGGTAATTTACTTATAGTTCGTAGAAGAATTACAGAACCTAATTACAAAAGATCTCCAGAAATGTCATTACAGAATTATTCTCTTGAATTGTGATTTGGTAATAGACCTAAAAATGGTTAGAAAGGAAGAAAGTGTTTAGATGAATCTAGATAGTATTGGTAGTAGCTTTAGAGTCCCACTAGATTGAGCCAGGCGGCAAGCTTTGATATGGTAACATCACTGTCATCTAGATTCCAGGCTCAGTTTCTTCTTTTCTTTTCTTTTTTGTGGCAAAAGGCTCAGTTTCTTACTCACTAAGAATGTGCCAAGTATGACTACTTTCTCTTACTTTCATTTGCTTTTCAATTTTTATTTCTAAATGACAATTCCTTCTTTTGTTTTGCACCATCTTTCTCCTTTATCTGGTTTCAGTTGCTCTCTGTGGCTTGAGTGACTCACGCCAATAATGGTAGACAGCCTTTTTCACTTGGGTTACAAAATTGCAATGTGGCACGTTACGAGTTTGAAGAAGAGAAGCACCTCTCCATCAATCATGGAACCCGGCCTGGATGAAATATCAACCACAATCGTGTACTGGAATGAGATGAGGAAGTTCAGAAATCGATCTCAACTCGAGTAAAGGTAGAATTTGAGGTTGAGTCCTATGGCACGTTTGAGTTTCTTGGGGAGGTAATTTTCAACGTGGCACGATTTGATATTAGCAAGTTTGAACCCACACTATTAGAGTGGTTGGCGTCGGTGAATTTATAAACCGATTTATTTTAAAAAGATAGCAAAACTTTGAAGTCAACATTTTTTAATTGAGATTACAGTTATTACACGGTATCCTGAAAAATTTTCTAGGCCTAGAGACTAATTCGCGCCGGGAGTTCATGTCAAAATGCTTTATCTTCCCTTGTCACTAAGAATATATTGAGATTTAAGCTTCAATCAGCGTCGACAAGATTCAAACCAGAGTGTAAATGTTTCGCACCTGGAGGCTTTTACCAACTCAATCACCTATAGTAATTAACTTCCAAATCCACCTTAAATTAAGTCCTAATATCTAATATACTAGACGATACTTTTTTCCATTTGAGGTAGATTCGAGTAAAAAGTAGCTAGGTACTCAACGGCTAACAAATTGACAATATTGTACACATGCACTGGTGCTAACCAAGGACTTTGATGAGCACCCTTGCACAACTTGCCTGCACGAATGCTGCTTGGGTTTTGTATTTAACAAAGCACAGTTCGTTAAGAAAATGGATGAAAATACTTATATCGATATTAATGGATTGACACCTAAATTGAATAAAGAAAATACTTCGAATTTATTATTCATCTTTATTATTATTTTTTAGGGCAAACGGAAAACTAATTCATTGATAGAAATCATGACGACCTCTCTCAGTCAAGCATGAAGGGTACAAACACCCCTCATATTACAATGCCAGCTCATAGAGTACTAAAATCCAACAGAAAATCTAAAAAACTAAAATCCTAAAGGAACTGCTGAAAACAAATACAGAATTGAAAAAACTCCCTAACCCTACACTATCCTAGGATGGAACCACTGGTTTTAACATCTTGACGCCTAAGACCCATTTGGTATACGTCGCAACACTCAACCCAACCATAGCAACATCGTAGGAACAAGTACGGGGTAAAAAAGCAAGACATGCTACCTCCCAAAAAAGTCCAACCCCAACCCAAGTGTAAAAGAAAAGGGGAACTGAACCACAGGCCCAGTTCTCCAGACTGCAAAGCAACCCAGATCGGCAAAGGCCCAAAAGCCCACTGCCCAACCCATCGTCTCCCACACCCAAGTTCACCGAGAGTTGACCTGTCCGAGCGGAAGCCTCCGCCCATCATCGCTCAGGCAGCCGCTAGCGACCCTCCCCCATGAGAGTTGGAAAAGACCTTGCCTTTGGTCTAAGCCTGCGAAAGAGACGCCGCCGCTAAAACACGACCCTCGTCAAAGTCCGAAGCTGGACGACCCGCTTCAAAGTCCGAAGCCAGACGCCTGCTGCCCAAAGATCAGCGCTGATTCACTCCTAGTGGAAAACCGATTATGCAGGAAGAGCCTCCCCCCAAGCCTGATGCCGACCACAGCCGTCGACCACAACTCAGCTCGAAAGAACCAAAACCGGAGTCGACCACAACTCAACCCGAGATCGAAGTCTCGTTCTCCTTTGTTTGGAAAACGACGTTGGAGTGCCCTGCTACAGATCGGAGCCAAGAGACACCGCCGCACTACTCACGAAACCTAGGTTTAGGTTTCGGAATCGAGAAGACTTAATGAAAGAGAGATACTTGAGCTAATGTCAAATGTCAGATGTCTTATTATTATTCATCTTTATTGATTAGGCAGAAGACTATTCTAAATTGATGATATAAGAACATATTTAATTCAATTTTGCCGAATTGAATAAACCAACGGATCGAAAGCAGTTCAACCCACTAGCCACTGCCCACCTTAATGGGTTTAGGTGAGTAATTAACATTTAATATAAATATCCTATAGTTATATGATACTAATACATAATCAATCTGTGTGACCACTAGGCAGACAAATTTTATTAATCATTGGGCTGCCACTTTCAATTGAAACGGGTTTAGATATCTGGGCTCCATTTTCTTTATACAATTTGGAATTATTTAATTGTGTGTGTGTGTGAGTGACTAGAGAGTAGAGAGACGAAAGCCTTCAGAATCTAATTATTAATGCCCAATCCTGCTCCTGCAAGGCAATGGAAATTGTTCTTTTCTTTGGAATCCTCGAGTTGATTCAGGTACAAGCTTCGTTTGTGGTTAGTGTTGGTGCCACTTCTCTCTTCTTTCTTGCCTGTAAAGGTTCCTGGAAAGGCTTTTTGAGAAGAGATAAGGTTGCTGCGTACTTGATCAAAGCTACAGATATTTGATTAACTAATTACTTGTTCTTAGAAAACTAGTTCTCTTTTTAGTTGATGGAACACCTAAACTGCTCTTCTTTTAAAATTATTAACTTTTGTACACGACGTTCCTTCATTATGTTAGGTACGATTCTATTTGCTGGAGCTGAACAGGTCCAGAATATAGGGTTTAAAACTTGGTGAAGTTATTATTATAGTATGTTGAAGAAGATAAAAAATAAAAATAAAAAGAAACAAAACAAAATTTGTTTTCTAGACCTGCACATTAATTGAGAATCTAAAACATCAGAAAGACACAAACATATTGTCAATGTTGAGGTCACACAGTATGTAAATATAAACTTGCATTTTCTTTCTCGATCTCCTCAAAGAACAAGGTCGTCAAATCTTGTGTAGCAATTTAGATGCGGCTCTGTTGATTACTGGTATGATAAATAAACAATGGCACCAGGAACAAACCCAGCAGAGTAAAAATCCTGTGCCATGTCTCTTATCAGCTTCTTAGGAGGAGTAGTATAGATCTGGAACGGGCGAGCGACCACTTTGTTGAGAAGATCAAGCAAGCTCTGAATCTTTTCCGATGGATGAAAACTGGCCTCTAACAATGTCTCATCATTATCAGGACATCGAACCCTAATCATTGCCTTCGTGATCCTTGACCTGCAAGCCACCTGTTCTTCTGCCCCTCTCATCTTCCGGGAGTCCAAAACCCGATAATAATCCTCTGCGGTGAATTCAAAAATTTCATCGTCCTCAGCCTCCTGATAGTTTGAAGAAAATTAAATGCCGAAGCTTCAAAAATGTGAGCTTTTATACTATCGAGATTGGCGGGGAGCCTCCTTCTTTTGAAGGATAATGAGGATGAAACATCAGTCATCATTGTCTGAGGTCGGCAGTTATAATCAACACCCGCTGCTAATCATGTAATTGAACATGCCTATTTATACAGAGCAATTGACATCCCTCTCCCAGTAGGACTAGGAATTATTATCAAGGGATCAAAAATTCATTAATTTATTGGGATGCCTATTTTTTTTTCCGTACTTAAATATAATTTTAAAAAAAATAATAATAAGAAACTTAGCCGACCCCACCATTATATATGTCAATGAGAATCGAACCCATGACATTTACAATATTGAAATTATTTACGACTAGGAATTATTATCAAGGGATCAAAAATTCATTAATTTATTGGGATGCCTATTTTTTTTTCCGTACTTAAATATAATTTAAAAAAAATAATAATAAGAAACTTAGCCGACCCCACCATTATATATGTCAATGAGAATCGAACCCATGACATTTACAATTTCAAATGTTGGAATTATAATTTATTAACATGTTACAAGACTCACAGCTCACCGGCTTTTCCTAAACTTTCACATATGAGTATTTAAATTTTAAAATACCTTCGTATATGCGCAACAAAGCCACGTCATTCACGCGGGCACCTAAAACATAGGTTGGCTTAACAATGTTTTTACAGGTTGATGGATTTAGGCGCATGTCTGAGGTCTCTTCTTATTTGTCAGTCTTGATCGAATTTGTTTGGTCTTGGGTCATAATCGAGTTTTTTCGTCTTGGTTCAAGTCGCTTCGGTTTGCCTCTGTGTGATCAGTGAGGTCGAATCCATCCTTACATTTGTGGTTAGCATTGTTTAGCAAGCATTGCTAGATTGTAGATGTATAAATTTTTGAATCCTATACCATATCACCTTCTTTCGTAGTTAGGCACATCTTGTCTCATGATATCCAATAAGTTTTCTTATTTTCCTCTGTATCCCCCAAAAAAATTGAGCATAAACCTGATGAAGATCATCACCTGATCCGTTGAGAAGCAAGTAACAATTCATTGTATAAAGAGGCATGGTTTGAGCAAACACTTTTATAAGAATCTCTTTCCCTGCTAACCTCAAGATTTTGGACTTCCAATAATTGATCAGCTTGTTTGTCAACTTATCTTTTATGTATTAAAAGACTGCAGTCTTGGACTTACCAATGTGTAGGGGTAATCTCAAGTGTCGTTCATGCTTCCGAACACAATTAACTTCCGGAATCAAGGCCAAATGTGTTTGCAAAAGTGGGTTCACATTGCAGCCGCAACCTACACTTCCTAGCTTGTTGATAATTTATCTTCTGACTATAAAAAACCATATTCATGCTAACAATCATATGCTTACAAGCTCGACAATAATCACACAAGAATCAAGACTTACCTTCAGCAATTACTAGCATGGATTTCATCTCTGCAGCTGCACAACAATGATCACTTGAAGATGGCATTCTGTTACTTACCAACTTACTTCTCAATGGACAGAACAATATGAAAAAACGTGGTAGTCACAGGGACCAAGTTCATCTATTTATAGAGGATAGTTAACACTTAAATTCCTTCCATTAAGGTAATTCTTAAGGGACAAGTCTCCTAATTAGAATCCTAATGTATCACAATCTTGTAGCCTTCCTTGTAGAGGGTTACTATCCTTAATAAATTGATACACTGCTTCATTAAGTTACTAGTATTAATTTACAGTTTGTATCCATGTTAAACTAGGATTGATATCAAGCTAATCATCATATACATTATGATAATTTGTGACAAGTCCACATTTGATTCTTACAATCTCCCCCTTGGACTAACAAATATTATACTTGATGATTTGCACCGGATAATATCAAAACTAATTTAACTTACCAAAGTGTGCGCCAGATAACAAACTTGAATCATAAATTCATTCCAACATGGTCAAATCACAGTTACTTATGCAGAGCAAGAAACAATATACATTTTAACAAAAATGTAGAGTTTCAAAACTGCAAACACAAGCTCCTGCAATCTACATATGTCAATCCAGAAGTGATACAATATATGCTAATGTGTATCAACAAGAAGACATATACCAGGTCCTACTTTATGTTTCTTAAACTAGAAACTCAAGCAAATTTACTGAACACTGATGGCTTAAAATGATTGCTTGAACCTTAACATCATGCTATACATGATTTAAGCCATCTGATAGCAAGTATGATATTCAAAAATAAGGATAATTTCCAAAATAAAACAATGAAGCTGCAGCAAAACCATATTTGGAAATACCTCAAAATTTCATTGATAACTTTAAACTGTCATTACAAATAAGTTGTGATAAACAAAAATAAAAGATCACAACTGAAAACACAAAAACTCAAAAAACTTCTGAATTTTAAAATGCTCCAACAGGACTAACTCTCTCTGAATTTAAACATCTAAGCTAGCCAAAACTCCAATGCTTGCTGCATGTTTCTGGAATGCAGCCACTGACAATACCTTGGTGAAAGGGTCTGCTAGCTGTGAATTTGTGTCAATACTCAAAACAGTTATCTCACCATGCTTTACCCTTTCTCTAACACTGTAATGCTTTAAATCAATGTGTTTAGAATTATTTGATCTTTTACTATTCTTGCTAAAGAAAACAACTGCTTCATTATCACAATAAATCATAAGTGTGCCTGCCACAGTGTGACTTAACACTTTGGTCTACATCAAAAAATTCCTGATCCAAAGTCATTCACACACAGTCTCATACACTGCAATAAATTCAGCTTGCATGGTGGAAGTTGAAACAAGTGTTTGTTTCATGGTCTTCCAAGCAATAGCACCTCCTGCAAGCATGAACACATATCCACAAGTCGACTTCTTGGAGTCTGGATAATTTCCTGCAAAATCAGAATTTGAAAATCCAACAAGTTTCAGATCCTCCACTTGCCTATACACTAGCATGTAATTCTTGGTTCTCTGCAGGTATCTCAACACTTTCTTCCCTGCTACCCAATGCTCATGGCCTGGATTAGATTGAAACCTTGATAAAATCCCTACTGCAAAAGACAAGTCTAGCCTAGTGCAAACTTGTGCATACATGAGACTTCCTACAAGTCTAGAATAAGGCTTTGACTCCATATTCTCTTTTTCAATATCACTTTTGAAACTTTGCTTCTTGGTCAGTTTATCTCCTTTGGACATAGGAACTTCTCCAGCTGCACACTTTTCCATACCAAATCTCTTTAAAATTTTGGTAACATAAGTTTGTTGAGACAAACAAAGTAGTCTCTGTGCCCTATCTCTTTTAATATCAATACCTAGTACATAAGATGCTTCTCCTAAGTCTTTCATGTCAAAATTCTTTGACAGAAAGCTCTTGGTATCTTTGAGCAATTTAAGGATACTGCTAGCCAAGAGTATTGATACGTGCAAAAGCAATCGCCAATTTAAACCCTGAAAATGTCGAGCGTTAGTATAGGATAAGCAGGGATCGTTCAAAACCGGGGATTGAGGGTGCTAACATGTGAGAACAAATTAAAGAGAAACAATATACAAGAGTTACGAAATTAAAAGAACACTTTACAAGTTACACGAAAATTAGAATTTACAAGTTACAAGCATGCATAAAATTAGAATCAAAAGTTAGAGAGCAAGCATACATACATAGCACACGGATTAGAGAGCAAAGAATGAGAGAACAACAAAATATACAAGTATATATATAGACAATGACGAAATTAGAGAGAAAACAAGTTAGAAAAGGTTTTGGAATCCTACTCCTATTTATACACAATTTACAAGTCATAATTATATTAGGAATCCACATACAACAAGGAATACTACTTCTATAAGGATTAGGAAGTCAAATACAAATAGGAAACAAATTAGAAGCAAAGTCAAATTAGGACTCCTAAGTCAAAACTAACTCTAACTACTTTCCCTAAAATTTAGGAGCTAATCCCTAAAAAATAGGAACACATAACAAACACATAACAAACTCCTAAAAAACACTAAAACTAAAACAAACACATATTTACTATTCACGGAGACACTATTCACGAATTTAAAAACATTTTTTATTTTATTTTATTTTTATTTAACTAGGTTAACATGCTACCTAAAAATCTAAGTTAATTTTATTTATTTACACAAACAAGAAAACATAAAGATGGGGGGTTTTTAAAGATTGAAATCGAAAATTTCGTCATTGTCTATA
>BDJD01000359.1:380164-390757 GCA_002564525.1 Rosa multiflora | reverse complement strand
CTTCTTGAGACTTCTAGATGCTTCATGGATGTTCCATGGTCTTCTCCTAGCTTCCACAGGTCTCCTAGTATGAGTAGGACTCCATATGCAAGTAGGTTTCCTAGTTGATTACTGCTTCCTTTTCCGAGATGCTTCTACACTCTTCCGGAACCTTCTTGAGTAATCCTTATCCAACAGGGACTCCTTGTCACACTAGGATTCCTTATCCGAGTAGGATTGGGTTTCCTTGTCCAAGTAGAACTTCTAATTTCCGCGACTTAAGAGTTTGAATCCAAGTCAGCTTCTGATTCCTACTCCAACTAGGATTCCTTTTCCTAGTCAAACTGGGAGAACTTCCATGTCTTCATTTCTTTCCATTTCTGCACCACTTGTGCCTTCTTAGACATTTTTGGACCTTGAGACTCCATTTTCACCTGAAAAACACTAACTAAGTTAAATTGATCAAGATAAAGGAAATAACTTAGCAAAATATAGGGTTTAAACATTATAAACGTCGCATTTTATGCTCCTATCAAGTATATCATCCACATAGAGAACTAGGAAAATAAAATTGTTCCCAACTGTCTTTGACAGGACCCGCCCCGAATTTCACCCTGAAATCCGAGGTGGCCCTGTGGGGCCCACCTTAGGAATAGCTCTACAAAAAATTCAACAGAGTCACCCCTAAAATGGACTACCCAAAAAAACTTTAAAACACACAAAAACCCTTCAAGCAAACCAACCGTATACTCCTGGAGCCACCCTGCTCCCAATTACCAACAACTCTACTTTCACATAACACAAAACACAAAACTCAACAATACTAATCCCAAAGGTTATCAGAGCAATACTACTAATACACATGGATATAAAAAGAAGAGTAAAGGATCAAGAGATCCTACACTGCGGAAGTAGTGACAGCTATGCCTCAAATGCCATGTAAGCCTGACCTCCACTAATTCGCCTGCAAGCTGGGCATTTGAAACCAAAGGACCCAGGGGAAAGTAATGTAAAACACGTTAGAGTGAGTGGATAAAAATAAATAAGTAAGATAATTCAAACGAAAGAAAAAGCTTTAATACTTTCCCACATTTATTGCTTTAAAAACTCGATGCATGCAACGTGGTTAAAACATATTTCTCGCAACACGAAGATTCGTGAAAACATTCCAGCCCCGCTGGTCAAAAGAAATCAAGCTAGCCCCGCTAGCTGAAGGTATCAATCAAATATGGGGAAGAAGTTCTCACCATACAAATAAGGGAGCCTCCCAGGCTCGGGTCGGAGTGTCTCACACTCTGGAGCATCCCATGCTCTGCTCTACTCACCCACGAACACATAGTAAGCAGGGAGGAGTACTAATAGGCTAGCTAGCAATAAATATGACGACCCAGGTATGGTGGTTTAAAACCACACGAAAAACTCGAAAATCCGTAAGGCTTCCCTAATATCTCACGAGAAAGTACATAATCCAATGATGTGGCCCCGCACGGCAAAATATTCTCGAAATCATAAACCATGAGGCGAGAAATAATCAATAAAAAATAATTCCATCGAAAATCCCATTTTCGAAAAATATTCCTGAAAGCTCAATATCGACGAATAGAAATGTATTATAAATTTCTGGAAATCACCTTGGAAAATAATTCGTCGAAAATCACTTAAATCGTGATCTCAAACGAAGGCCATATATCGGAGATATTATCGAAGGCTCAAAATCCATTTCCAAAACACAATTGAAATAAATCATAGTTAATCTCCGAAAATTAAATCATATTCCCGAAAATAAATTATAACCCCAAATCCGAGCATAATAAATTCGTATCCAAAATTTATATGGAAAAACAATGTCAAAATTATAATCCAAGGCAAAATATTATGCTCGATAAATAAAACGATAATTAAATAAATCAATAGTTTCAAAATAAATGCACGCATCATTACTTAAAACAAAAGTCCACTCACTGTACTATTGGGCGACCACGCAAACGAGTTCCTTCATTTAACCATAGCTCGCAACATCGTCCTGTACACAATTATATTTCCGTAAACGGCAATTCGATAAAATAAATACGAACTTAAACGAAACCCGAAAATCCATATCTCCATTACTTCTCAAATTCAACCCAAAACTCTCTCACAACACCAATTCCCAAATTAACATATTCCACAACGAAAACGAGGCAAATCCGACGGTCGGATTTCCCACAATTCAATCTCAAAATCCCGAACTTCGGAAAATCACAAACAATTCCAAACTCCTCCAAAATTCACCAAACTTCACATACAAGCTCTACAACATTTCTACAATTTAATGGGCTAAAACTGAAATTAAAACACTGCCCTACACGCCTCCACGCGCCACCAACAGTGGCAGCGCATGGGCCCCACAAGCCACCGGCAACCACCTCCGATGGCCACAAAAATTTGGCAGCACCATCTACTCAACAAACCCAACCTCTTTCTCAACTACAACAAATTCCAATTTTACCTGGAAGAGCTCCAATTTAGCAGGTGAAAATTTTCCAGAAAATTCAAGAACCCTGGGATCGGGTTTTGATCGATTCGACCTCCACAGTGCAAATCGTGGCTCAAGGATAGGGGCGAAATGATCCTTGGCAAAAACCGAACCTTCAAAGCCAGTTTGGTGGCCGGAGACGGCCGGAATCGCCGGAAATCGACAAAACTCCCAAACTGCTACAGTGAACTTTACGGCTCAATTCCGAGCTCCACCGGCTGAGCCACAGCAAATCACCACCACAGGCGTGACAAGGATGAAGAGGCGAGCGTGCCGGTGCCCGGATTCCATCGTGGGGTGGCCGGAGGAGGAAGAAATCGGAAAACCTTCAAAGCCAGTTTGGTGGCCGGAGACGGCCGGAATCGCCGGAAATCGACAAAACTCCCAAACTGCTACAGTGAACTTTACGGCTCAATTCCGAGCTCCACCGGTTGAGCCACAGCAAATCACCACCACAGGCGTGACAAGGATGAAGAGGCGAGCGTGCCGGTGCCCTGATTCCATCGTGGGGTGGCCGGAGGAGGAAGAAATCGGAGGAAGAAGAAATCGGGCTGAAGAGGAGAAAGGATCGGGGGAGAGGAGAGAGAAAAGCCAGTAGGTTTCCAAAAATGGAAGCTTACCACAGTAACTTCCTATATTTATAGAAACTTACCGTGAACAGCAAGTTTTACATTTTCTCTTATAACTTTTACATACGAACTCCGATTTTTACGTACCACACATGCACGCGCTCGGTTTAACGTCCTCTACAACTTTCTTGAAGAACATTTTCTCAAATTTTGATCTGAACAAAAAGTCAATTTTTAGGGCCACTAAACTTATCGAGAACAACTAAAATGTAACCGAAATCGTTAACTTTCGTTTTTCCACAAGTAAAAAAATGATATTTTGGTTCGGGGCATAACAATCTCCCCACCTTATAAAAATTTCGTCCCCGAAATTTCATACAACCGAAGTAAAGGTGGAACACATACACTAATCCAAAATATATTATCCTCATAAAGGAAAGGCATCCAATAAAACAAAGTGAGGATAACGATGTGTGAATCTGTTTAAAACATATAGAAATTCGCTACAAAACTAATCCAAGAATTGGCCACTCAAAACTGAGAGATTAACACTTAGAATGAACAATTCTTAAGATGACATCTAGTTGATCACCATAATCTGATCGATTCCCACAGTGTTCCTATTGAATTTAGGAGATAGACTTACTTCCAATAGTTACGGACAGTCTTTATCAACTGAATGAGAAAATTTTCTAAGCATTAAGTTCAAAAGACTCATCCACAAGCAGGAAGAATTTCTTCCATAGTCTTCAAAAGACTTATTGAAGCAATATTTCATTCACTATTCCCATGAAACCTGTCTACTGATCCTTGGGTTAAGTTTTCTTTTACGACCTCAAGTCAAATACTTTAACAACCAAGATAGTTTATGACAAGTCCAACTGCCCAAACAAATCAAGACACGCGTGTAACTCAAAATTAAGAACACCAAAGTCGAAACACTTGTCTTGCTTATCAATGTAGCATTGCATACTCGCAAGCATATGAAACTCCGCATTATAAAATTCGTGTCAACAATTAACTTAGATGACTCGAGGTATCGACACCACAAATCTTTCGATTGGAATAATAGCATTCATAACCTTTTAATATAAGTTGTACGGTGAGGAACCTGTCGTTCACCAACAATATGGTGATAAGTCATTGACCCCACACGCAATACATTTTCAATTTACATAGGTGTTAATGGGAAGCCAACACGATTAAGACATCATTACATGGTCACAAAAACCCAACAAGTCCAAAACAAGTAATTTTCGTAGCTACCACAAAACAACACTTCCTTCCATTTGTTTATATAAAAATTTATGATCAAATGTCGTTCACGTAAAGGTCCCACAATTGTCAAGCATAACAAAGGGTAGCCTCGGACAAACCCATAAGTTCTAAAGCAGGTAGGTTATGGAACTACTACACTTCCTCTTTGCTACTCAGATAATTGATTGGAACATTGATCACACCTTGAAATGACATTCCCAGTCACAAGAAAACTCATTTAATAGTTATCCCGCTGGACACACTTATAGTTTCTCAAACGGGCAAGTTAGCGTTGTCCCTAGAAAACTTCTTATAACTATAATGTGGGGATAAAATTCTTCTAAATCACATGCATTCCAAGGAATCTACCAATTGCCAATGTCTAAAATCAAAACTGCTCACATTATGTACTACATCTTTCGAAACCTGATGCGAAGCAAAATCTATAAATATTCGCTCAATTCCAGCCCAAAGATTCAAATCCAAGAGGAGATACATCACACCAAAATTTGACCAACATGAAAAGAAATTCAACATTTGAAATGAAAAATCCTCAAGTTGGAATCTGGTCAGAGACCACAATCCCAATAAAATTCACAGCATCCCTTGTTGACTCAACAGTTCTAAAGGATAGATATGCCCTCAAGCATTACCGAAAAGTATGATCCACTACTAAGCAAAAATTTGCAAAAACTCTTTGCTCATAACAACCTGGAGAGAAAGTCGAATAAGAGCCCAATTGGAAAAGCTCAAAGTCGATTAATTAAACAAATAACACTTTGCGTACCATAGAAACAGAGTCTACTTCCCAAGACAGGAAAACAAGATATCGAAGTAGTTCATTGTCTGATGTTACAAGAATCACTAGAAATCAGTTATGTCAAACAACGTTGAACTTGCAAGTACTAGAATATAGCCAACTCCTCTTATTTAACTTAAGGCCAAAACTGATAAACAACAATTGTCCTTACCGAAAAGAGGATAAGATAACTACAAATCCGCTCCTCAGTCGACACTTGACTTCTAAGATTTTAGTTACAACAAGGATCTCAATGACTTTCTTGTGCTAACCAAAATTGTACCAAAACTTTTCCAAATATTCTCACTAAGAGTTAATTCAATAACATAACCACAGTAGCTCAACAATTACTACTTAAATATATGTTGAACCCATGATAGAACATAAGCTCAATCAATTCATTCCAACTCAACTCCTACTTCCTCTTCAAGTCATCTTACCTTTAGACAAGTGGTGACAAGTGGTGATCGGATTTCACTCGTACCAACAACTTCCTATACATTTTCAATTAAGGGTCACCAAGGTGGCAAAACTCGCTTAATCCCTCCAAAGGTATCCATTAAATATATTTAATTCAAGCAATAACTAATTTCTCAAGGTAGCTAACACAATTCACAAGCTCTTTTTCCCGAACAATCCTTAATAAAAGACAAAGGACACCCGTCCAACATCTTGTGTCACACCAGTCGATATCCGGATCCGAACGTGGTCCCACCACAAGAATGATCCAATTCCCTCAAATAATCATCACTGAAGTACGTCACTTAAAACAGACTACAATACCTTCCACCTAAAATAACAAGAGTCTTGGTCAAGCTTTAACTTAAAATAGTTCCAGAGCCAACTAAAAACTTATTTCCTTAAAGTTATTCCACCATCCACTAATATCATATCACAACCCATTCGTCCAGCAAACTTCCACTAAGAGTCTATCACAATTCAACCTTCAAGGCTCCGTGATTCAAACCTCAAATCAGATTCCGTATCACAAAGTAATTCCGTTCGAAATTCTAAGAACACCCAACTATGTCACTATCACTAATCCCCAAATTTACGTACAACCGTTTCACTCATAAATGGATAAGCAAAGGCAACCATTTGCATAATACCACATACGAAGAGTTGATTCCAACTCTCCCAATTATTTACTGACCAAAGTCGTAACTCTATTATAAAACCTTAAGCATTCTTCCGATTTTTCGAACTTCAAGCACATATCAACTTCAAAAGCCCACTCTTGTTCATCTCCCTACTCATTACCATCCTAGACTCAGGAAGACAAAACTATAAGTTGTGGTATCTAAAATCAATTTCTTTTATTCCGAGCGAAACTATGCTCATACACCCTGGTTAGGTCAATGACCCAAACCAACAATTTTTAAAAATCTCATTCTACTTACAATTCTCATTTACTGTTATTACTTCCCACTTATCAACATCAGTGACCATAGCCACTTGAAAATGCAGCCTCTAGCCATAACAGCCCAGAATATTTCTTCAATTTTCCCTGTTGTCTATAGGAGGGTGATGCGTACATGACGCCAACATAAGGTGTCTAGTTGGGATACATCCCAATCTGGATTCTCTATGAATGATTTCCAATAATGAGATTCATAAAGAATCTCCATCGAATTCCAGTAATATTCCACATGCCGCTTACAGGGTAGATCGTATCAAGTAACGCATTCTCCAAAACTCGGTTCAAGGTCAGAACCACCATTACTACTAATTCCAATTCTAACAACAATCCTGATTCTGAAGGAATTATAGTACTCAGTGACAGCCCAAAACAATGGTCGCTCATCTCTAACCATCGAGTACAAAATAAAACTCCGGTCTCGCACCTTAAACCATGCCCTAACAAACTTGTCGGAATCGAGGAAGGGATAACCAGAGCATTTCCTAGAATCATATTTCATGGCACAACTCGAATCTGTAGAGTAGCCTTACTCTACTAATACCAGGGAAATGTGCATACGTAAGGAGACCAATACTAGCGGAATCCCTAAGAGGTCGGCGTACAAGAGGCATATCACTAGAAGAAAACCAACTAGCTTTGTACCTTACACACTTGATGAATACCACAGTACCGAAGAGTACACGATGGGGAACCGCTGCAATCGGGCCATCACTCGAGAGGTACTGGTCAACACCAAGCATATAAGATAACAGAATAGAAACGAGTCTACAGAACCTAACAACCTAATGCTCTGATACCAAATTGACAGGACCCGCCCCGAATTTCACCCTGAAATCCGAGGTGGCCCTGTGGGGCCCACCTTAGGAATAACTCTACCAAAAATTCGGCAGAGTCACCCCTAAAATGTACTACCCAAAAAAACTGTAAAACACACAAAAACCCTTCAAGCAAACCAACCTTATACTCCTGGAGCCACCCTGCTCCCAATTACCAACAACTCTACTTTCACATAACACAAAACACAAAACTCAACAATACTAATCTCAAAGGTTATCAGAGCAATACTACTAATAGACAAGGATATAAAAAGAAGAGTAAAGGATCAAGGGATCCTACACTGCGGAAGTAGTGACAACTATGCCTCAAATGCCATGTACGCCTGACCTCCACTAATTCGCCTGCAGGCTGGGCATTTAAAACCGAAGGGCCCACGGGAAAGTAATGTAAAACACGTTAGAGTGAGTGGATAAAAATAAATAAGTAAGATAATTCAAACGAAAGAAAAAGCTTTAATACTTTCCCACATTTATTGCTTTAAAAACTCGATGCATGCAACGTAGATAAAACATATTTCTCGCAACACGAAGATTCGTGAAAACATTCCAGCCCCGCTGGTCAAAAGAAATCAAGCTAGCCCCGCTAGCTGAAGGTATCAATCAAATATGGGGAAGAAGTTCTCACCATACAAATAAGGGAGCCTCCCAGGCTCGGGTCCGAGTGTCCCACACTCTAGAGCATCCCATGCTCTGCTCTACTCACCCACAAACACATAGTAAGCAGGGAGGAGTACTAATAGGCTAGCTAGCAATAAATATGACGACCCAGGTATGGTGGTTTAAAACCACACGAAAAACTCGAAAATCCGTAAGGCTTCCCCAATATCTCACGAGAAAGTACATAATCCAATGACGTGGCCCCGCACGCCAAAATATTCTCGAAATCATAAACCATGAGGCGAGAAATAATCAATAAAAAATAATTCCATGGAAAATCCCATTTTCGAAAAATATTCCTGAAAGCTCAATATCGACGAATAGAAATGTATTATAAATTTCTGGAAATCGTCTCGGAAAATAATTCTTCGAAAATCACTTAAATCGTGATTTCAAACAAAGGCCATATATCGGAGATATTATCGAAGGTTCAAAATCCATTTCCGAAACACAATTGAAATAAATCATAGTTAATCTCCGAAAATTAAATCATATTTCCGAAAATAAATTATAACCCCAAATCCGAGCATAATAAATTCGTATCCAAAATTTATATGGAAAAACAATGTCAAAATTATAATCCAAGGCAAAATATTATGCTCGATAAATAAAACGATAATTAAATAAATCAATAGTTTCAAAATAAATGCACGCATCATTACTTAAAACAAAAGTCCACTCACTGTACTATTGGGCGACCACGCAAACGAGTTCCTTCATTTAACCATAGCTCGCAACATCGTCCTGTACACAATTATATTTCCGTAAACGGCAAATCGATAAAATAAATACGAACCTAAACGAAACCCGAAAATCCATATCTCCATTACTTCTCAAATTCAACCCAAAACTCTCTCACAACACCAATTCCCAAATTAACATATTCCACAACGAAAACGAGGCAAATCCGACGATCGGATTTCCCACAATTCAATCTCAAAATCCCGAACTTCGGAAAATCACAAACAATTCCAAACTCCTCCAAAATTCTCCAAACTTCACATACAAGCTCTACAACATTTCTACAATTTAATAGGCTAAAAACTGAAATTAAAACAATGCCCTACACGCATCCACGCGCCACAAACAGTGGCAACGTGTGGGCCCCACGCGCCACCTGTAACCACCTCCGATGGCCACCAAAATTTGGCAGCACCATCTACTCAACAAACCCAACCTCTTTCTCAACTACAACAAGTTTCAATTTTACCTGGAAGAGCTCCAATTTAGCAGGTGAAAATTTTCCAGAAAATTCAAGAACCCTGGGATCGGGTTTTGATCGATTCAACCTCCACAGTGCAAATCGTGGCTCAAGGATAGGGGCGAAATGATCCTTGGCAAAAACTGAACCTTCGACGCCATTTTGCTGGCCGGAGACGGCCGGAATCGCCGGAAATCAACAAAACTCTCAAACTGCTACAGTGAACTTCACGGCTCAATTCCGAGCTCCACCGGCCGAGCCACCGCAAATCACCACCACAGGCGTGACAAGGATGAAGAGGCGAGCTTGCCGGTGCCCGGATTCCATCGTGGGGTGGCCAGAGGAGGAAGAAATCGGAGGAAGAAGAAATCAGGCCGACGAGGAGAAAGGATCGGGGGAGAGGGGAGAGAAAAGCCGGTAGGTTTCCAAAAATGAAAACTTACCACAGTAACTTCCTATATTTATAGAAACTTACCGTGAACAGTAACTTTTACATTTTCTCTTATAACTTTTACATACGAACTCCGATTTTTAAGTACCACACATGCACGCGCTCGGTTTAACGTCTTCTACAACTTTCACGAAGAAGATTTTCTCAAATTTTGACCCGAACAAAAAGTCAATTTTTAGGGCCACTAAACTTATCGAGAACAACTAAAATGTAACCGAAATCGTTAACTTTTGTTTTTCCACTAGTAAACAAATGATATTTTGGTTCGGGGCGTAACAGTCTTCAAATAAACACATTCATCAACAAGGTTTTTTGTAAATCCAAAAGTAGAAATTATCGAGGCAAATTTCTTATACCACTGTCTAGAAGCTTGTTTTAGGCCATAAATTGATTTTCTTAACTTGCACACTAAGTTTTCACTTCCAGCTTGTACAAACCCTTCCGGTGCCTCACATAAATTACTTCATCTAGTTCACCATTCAAAAAAGTTGTTTTAACATCCATCTGGTGTAGCTCCATATCAAAATGAGCCACTAAAGCTATGATTATCCTAAATGAATCTTTTTTTGAAACTGGAGAAAAAGTCTTTGTAAAGTCAATACCCTCTTTCTGTGTAAAACCTTTGGCAACTAACCTTGCCTTGTGTCTCTCCACATTGCCATTTGCATCTCTTTTGGTTTTGAAAACCTATTTACAACCTATAGGCTTCTGTTTGGGGTCAGGTTCAACTAATTCTCAAACTGCATTTCGGCTCATGGAATCAATTTCTACTTCCATTGCTAGTTGCCATTGATGAGATTCACTACTTTCAATGGCCTGATTAAATGTAGTTGGATCATTGTCCTCTACACAGTCCATTTCAATTTCTGCTTATTGCAGATAAACAATATAGTCACTCTCTTACCCCCT